>VUQR01025062.1:0-10045 GCA_015108515.1 Hemichromis elongatus | reverse complement strand
GTGTACACTTTGTTGTGCTCTCTTGGACTGTCTGTATATGTACGACAGAGCAGTCGCAACAGGATCAAAAAGCATAATGTGGCTGGAAGGAGGTCACAGATCACCCAGGGGGCGGAGGGCAGCATATGAGGCAGTCTGGTGACATGGCAACTTGTCTAAAGCCAATGCATCACTATACCACCTACAGTGGATTATAATGTACGACTGCAAAAGGCTGAATTGTGCGACACAATACCCACGGATGATCCATCATAGCTGGCTTTTATAAGAGAAATGCTGTATGCATGTCAGTGTGAGGCTGCGGATTTGACTTCTAAGACCCTTTTTCTCATGTAAATAACGTGAAATGCTTTGACTCTTAATCTATAAATTTGCCAGATTGTAGAAATTCCACAAAAACCGACAGCTCTGCTTTATTTCAACTGTCTATAATTCATTTCTTTTATGAATGAGATCTTAGCAGTTTTTCTGCCATGTCATCATCTTGTTTGCAACTGATTTTCAGTCATTTGTTTCTATTTTGAGGGAAGGGGGGGGTTGCTGGTTTTTCAGGTCACCAGAGTTTATTGGTCCTCTTCGCTCTCATTATGTTCACTGCCGCTGACCTCGCCGCGCTGCTTTCTAGTTTCTCAGCTGATGCATTGTGCCAGCATGGGGCTTCTTTTCCCAGCGACAGTAGCCCGCTTTTTGGCAGCGGTTCACGTGAGGTGACCACCCCCTCTACAACCCTCCTCTCCCCCTCCCCCCGTCCTCCCCCGCCAGGCTCGGCGCTTGCTATCCTGCCTCGTTGAGACAGCTCCACTGAGGCTTGCAAGATCAGCTGCCGTGCGAGCCCAGCTGAGGCTTCCGGGCACTCACGTTGCTAGATTTCATTTGTGAGTGAGCGTTTGACCTCAGGAATGAGTAGACATCCGCACGCTCATGCACGCAAACACGGGCACACTTAGGAGCGCACGGCCCAGTGCGGATAAACAGCATATCAACACACGCGCGCTGCTTGTACAAATATTGTGCTGCAAACACGCTTACCTGTGCCCCTGCCTCCCCCCGTCTCTCTCTTCCACCCCATTCGCCAGCCCCGCTCGCTCCCTGGCACCCCTCCACGTCGTTCCTGCCAACCTGCTTCTAAAACATGTAACCTACACTCAGCCCCCCACTCCCCTCCCCAACCCCCTTCTCTGTGCCGCCGTGGGCCCTGACAGGCTGAGCTGTAATGCTTAGTGGCACAGGCTCGCCTATCCTCCATCCTCCACCATCGCCGCAGCAGTTCTGCAGATTGCTATTTGCTGACATTGGGAATGATATTAAAGGCAGGGGTTAGGAAAGAGGCATTCAGAGATTGAAATGTAGCGATGACAGCGATTTCTCTTGTCATTCCAAGGCAACTGAAGGCCACAGCATTGTCAGGCAGCATGGAGGGCAATCTGAAGCAACAAAGTAGATTAACCTAGAGGGGAAAGAGACGAAACAGTGCACAAATCACGGCCTCTGGCACTCGAGTAGCTGGCAGTCACACTCCTAATGTGTTCGACAGACTTGTTTCCTACTGTCCTGTTGTTTATATCTCCAAGCGTGACGAACTTACACAACTTTGTGCGCTCATTCAGCCTACCTTTTTCCAACTTGTCACAGTAAATTGATGCTGTTTTGTAGGTTTTTTATTAGCTGTAATGTAAGACCATTTATAGGAGTCACATGGTTGTTAGGTGTCTTTTAATTCTATTTATTTTTACCCTCTTTTTTTTGTTATTAATATCAAAACACAACACACACAGTTTAGTTTGATGCTTTTTCTGTTTTCCACCATGTCTATCAGATGTTTTAATCCAAGCACAAAACTTTAGTTGAAGTCCCAAAATGGATTTTGTGGTTCTTTTATTAGTTTTGGATACGAGCTGCAGTTGCTGGCTCTGCCTTTGGGGTTTGCAAGGGTTGCGCCAGCAGAATTGTATTCTTTAGTAACATAGTGTGAAAAGTTTGGTCTCCCACAAAAAAAAAGTTCCTTGCGATCCTTCTTTACATGCACGATCTTTGATTTCTGACGATGTAAGATCAAATTGAGCTGCAAGTGTGCTCCCTCTCTGCCTTTCATGCTGCTTCAATATCACGGCGTGAAAAAACAAAGAAGGCAAAGACTGAGGGAAATCTGAAGCGTTCTGCCACTCAACATTCCCCAATCCCAAACAACGGCGTCTCACTGCCACTACAAATACATTAGAAATCAATTATTTATGGAACAGAGTCAGGGCCTCTTTAATCTTTTCCTTTTATCCAATTAAATTGTCTAACCATTCTAAGCCTCTATAGCTCACAGGGAATGTGCCTCTTTTTTTTTTTTAAGAAAAAAAGAAAGAAAAGAAGAAAAGATTTTTCTCTTCAGTCCTTCTTTTGACTTTCGATGTAACAGAGAAGAGACACTTCTGAGGGTTGAAGAATGAAAGGAAAGAAAGTGAGTAAAGTGTAAATGAACTCCCCCCTCCCACCCCGTCACCATTGCATTGGTTCTACAGGAAGTATTTGAAGTTTTGATATCAAGACTCTGGTTCCATTCCCCGCGCAAAGGGACGCTGGGGAGCGGTGAGGCCTTTCATGATTCCTTTATGCCCAGCTGAAATAGTTCGAAAGTATTTGGGATCATCTCCACGGGGGTAAATACGATGTTGCTTCAATTGCTGTCCTGTATTATTCAAGACGTCAATTGAAGTAGTGTCTTAAAATTGAAAATGCTTATTTCCATCGCACACGTGTGAAATTATTGATGTAAAACACAGCACTCGTCTCCATTATCATACAGTAAGACTGCTGATAAAAAAGAGTTACAGATGCGCTGAAAGGCTTAATATTTTTTACACACTGTGCAACACCGTGCTCTGACTCCTAGGGTGTGGAAAAGATATCTGGATCTGAAATAGTTTCTCTTGTTTCAGTTTAAAATGTGAAGATGTAGCCTGTGTCTGAGTGTTAAGAGATTTCTGGATCCAGGAGTGATTGGGATTACTTCTAATTTGCCCAAATTGGTCGAATTTTATAAATATTTGCACAGCTTTTTTTAGTACCAAAACGGTTAAGGAACCCACCTACGATATAACCTCTGTGAAGGTAAAAACCAGATCATCATTTCCATCTACGATGCTCATCGTGAGAGAACATGGAAGATCTGGAATCCAAAACACTTATTTCCTAACAATTAAAATCAGGGCTTAGGAGATGAGTCAGTCAATCAGTTGAATGGATCCACCATTATTATAGTAATCATATCATTATTCCAGCAAAAAATTAAACAAATCTCTGGTTTCAGCTGCTCGAGTGTGAACACTGCTCCTTTTTTTCTTTGTCTAACAGAGAAAAAAGGAAGCTGGCTGATTATCCCTGATAATAAACAGTTGTATACACAGTTGCATTAAAATGCTGCCTTTAGCTTGTTATTAAAATGCAAAATGTATGGGAACAGAAGGCGTACAGTAGTTTGAAAGGCGGCTGTAAAGAGGCTCAGATCTGCTGCTCTTTGTTCCGCGATGATGTGAATTCATGTGTGGGCTGCGCGCAGCGTGGCAAGACATGTCTGCGGGTACGCGTGCACTATATGATACATGTGTCTGTGTTTGTATGTACTCGTCTACATTTGTGGCATGTCAGACGCAGAGGGATTGTTTTTTTGTTTTTTTTTTATTGCTGTGTGTGTGTTGGTGTGAAACAGTGTACACTGTACTCACAGTCGTGCACAAACAGCTCCTGAGGGCCTTCGCAATCACAGACTGCCAAAAGGAAAAGGATTTCCGAGAGGTTTCCTTCTCGCTATTTAAAGTGGGAGCCCTGTGGGACATGTTTGGCATTCTCATCCACTCACTGAAGATGGCCTGTGATCTGAAGCCACTAACAGGCTCGGCGTGCTCCGTCTCTGTCTCTCGCTCCCTCTCTCTCCCTTTCTCTTTCCCTCTGGCTCTCTGAAGTGATTACCCTGCTTGTGATTCCACTGACACCCACATGTCCCCCCGAGACGTGCCTTCACTAGTTTGTTTAATCTGCCTCCCTGTACAGTAGGTAACACAGCCATAATTGAGGTGTGGATAGAGCTGTGGGAGCAGATGAAACCGGTGGCAGGCTTTATGAAAACCTGTCTGCGCTATAAGTCGCCTCGGATGACAGAAGTCGCTAAATTAATGTACAAAATGCTGCTGTGACAAGAATTTTTAGAAGGGAAATATCAGTTTCCTCATTCAATGAATCCTGAGTCATCTAATACAAAAGGCAAAAATATCTAATGTTCAGTGTTCTAATAATGATTTCAAAATGTTGCTGGAAAAAAACCCGCAAAACTTCATTCTTTAAGCAACTTTTCCCCGTTTGCAGTGATAAGATAATGAGTTATGTGACATTAGAATACCATTTGCAAGCCTCGCAGACAAGCAGATATTTGATCTCAGCAACATATGACTTCCAAAAGTTGTGCTGATACCTGAGACAGAATCTGCTTTACACTCTGTTTGAATTTTTGATATGAAAACAGCAAGTGGAACTGTGAAAATGCGAGCATCAGATACTCTATCTCCCCCCGGTTAGTGTCTCGCCTCTGTGTAACACGCTCGAACCGCTCTGTTCAGAACATACAGAGTGTCAATCATCGCCCAAATCAGCCTTTAGATGAAGCAAAAAATGAAAAGGGAAGAAAATGATCCACGGAACTGAACTTGAATTAATTAAATATACTGTATCAAGCTTGCTCTGCGAGATTGCATCTGTCCTCAGATGTGTAAAAAATAAAACATTCTCACATATCTTTTTTTAAACCCTATTATTGTAAGATACCAGTAATTAAATTGACAGTGTTATTAATTGGGTTGAAGATAACTTGCATTGAGTCGAGGACATCTTAAACTCAATTAAAGATATCTCCGACTCAATTAAAGATATCCAAATGCCATGTCCCGCAATATGCAATCAGCCTCTTTCTGGAGCAATAATATCAGTTCACTTGTGCCCCTTTTACAAAGACTTCGTTGTACTTCTAAAGTTTTCTTTTTATCATTTAATGCTCAACTTTTTAAACAGATGTCACTCTTTGGTGATGTGTATGCTTTCTTTAATGTGGCATAATTATATTATTTAATCCGTCCTTATCCGGCGTTGGAAATAGAAATGAAGATTAGACGCCCCTGATGTCGGGAAATGAAGCGTTTAAAGGGACAGCTTTGTGGCGCGAGGGAGCGCGAGGTGATGCGTGGACAAAAGCTCGGTCTGTGGATCCTCGATTTAGACGTCGAAACGCTTCTTCTTTTTGTTTTTTTCTGGCTCTTTGCCGGCTGCTCTCATTATTAAAATGTAACTAATGCTCATATCAAATTACTATAAATTCAGCAACTTGTATTTCCTTTTTGTTTACTGCACAGTGTTGCTGACAAATGTTGGAAAGCAGGTAAACGTTGGTCACCTTTTGGTTCACTGACCAATTCATTCGTGGATCCTTAAACTTAAGTTGAGACTCTCATTACCAGAGTCATCAAAACAAACTATACGTAGGAATGAGGTGTGACAGAAAAAAATGGCTTTCATACTGCTTGGCATTGGGTTCTGGGCTTTCCAAAGGCATGCATGTTGGGCCAACTGTGATTTTAAATGTCTGTGGGTGTGGATGCAATTGAGAATTATTGTTTGTATCTCAGTGTTAGTCCTGTGATGTTCTTTGATTCATGCTCAGCGTCGCCTGGGATGGGATCCAGCTCCCCGGCGATGTGAGTCGGGTGTATACAAATCTTTATTTAAGCAGGGAGCTCCATTCAGATTAAAATCTCTTTTACAAGATAGGGCTAAGAACAAGAAACATAAGAACCCAATCAGCAGAGCCTTTAGTCGTTTTTCTTTCAGCTGGCTTCAGGGGTCACAGCAGCCAATCACCACGGTTTCTTTTCTGTATGTTTGATTTTACACCAAATCCCCTAACTGATCAGAACCATAACCATTTATCCAGGCTTGGGTCCGGCACTCGGATTGGCTTGTGAACCCAACCCCCCTTCACCCACCCCTTCATGGCTGGGCTAATCAAAGAATCATAAAAGATTTCTAAAGGAAGTGAAGGACTCTGGCCTCGTGGAGATCATCCCACCTAAATGTCGTGTGATACCTGAAATCAAATCTACCAAGGTTTCTCCACACATGGGTGATATCTGAGGTTAAAGAGTTATTGGCTCTTGAATTGCAGTTGGGAAATTAATTGGAAAAGAAAAATGAATGAATGGATGTCAGAGTTTAAAGCATTGTCCAATGTTTCTCATCAAAGTGCACGCTGAGAGTTTTAGCCAGGTTCTTTCTTTAACTTTAATTTTTATGCAAAGATTTCTGCCTTGGACTTTTTTTCCTCCCCCCACTCAAAGAAGCTGAACCATTTTTTGTACTGCTGGCTTCATGATGCTTCTCTGCCGCTCTTCTACATTGTCCTCTTCTTGTATCAGTTACCTTACAGATATGTGATCCTTGTTACTCAAACGCCTATTTTCACATCTTTCTAAGAAACGTGTTAAGAAGGTTGCTTTCAGCCCGGCTGTAAGTAAGAGATTTGCTGCATTGTAGGCTGCTCCTCACAAGGTCAAGCACCTCACAATCACAGTGAGGTGTCTGCCAGTGAATGGAAGCAGTCGCACATTTCAGCTTTCATGATGGTGATGTTTGTGCATTTTTCTTAGCCTTATTGTCCACTGATGTTATATATTTTTAAAAATGAAAAATCTGTGGTTTTAGAAGGAATCTGTTCTCAGCTTCTCCTCCTCTTCCTGTCCCCAGGGCGCTGTGCCAGCTGTGGAGAGAACGTAGTGGGTGAAGGCACCGGCTGTACTGCTATGGACCAGGTCTTCCACGTCAACTGCTTCGTCTGCATGACTTGCAGCACCAAGCTGCGTGGAAAGCCCTTCTATGCTGTGGAGAAGAAGGCGTACTGTGAGCCTTGCTATATTGTAAGCAGCTTCCTTTCTTTTAAATCCACCTGCCTCAACACTTCACTTAGGCTCACGACATGCGTCCACGTTTTAAAAGTGCACATTATATCATCGGGTATCGCTGTGCCTGGAATGTTTCATAGGTTTCACTTCAGGCAACCACATTTCATTTCATCAAAGCCCAGAGGGCTGCCACCTCTCACCACACACACATTTTCATTTCCTCTTCTTTATTGGCTTCGTTTTGTTTTTGGTCATTCAGTGAAACTCTCTTGTGTCTCTTTTCCTGAATGAACTTTCATCCTGTTACACAACTAATGTCAGCTGGTTAGGAAACAAGTTTGTTCTTTGACATCTTTGACTATTTTATTAGTTGGCAGCCGGCTGGCAGCTGTGTGTAACTACTGACCTATTTGCTTACTTAAATGGGACCTATTATCCTTTTCCTTGCTTTTTTGCTGCTATAGTCCTCATATTAGGCATCTCTGTATCATCTCAGGATACAAATCAAAGAAGCACCACCTACTTGCTTTTAATAAGGGGCAGCCAATCAGAAGAAAGCTCGCTTACACATAGTGGGAAATGGGAAGAGTTCACTTTGGAGGCCCAGCATAAGGTAGCTTTGATTTGTGAATCATGCAGAGCTCTAGTAGAGTCCGAGAGTGAAAGTAAAGAGCAGGAAACGAGAAGAATGGACGCACGTTTGTGAAGACGGAGGGTTTTTTCCTTTCGACTTTCCTCTGTTTAGCGTAAATCTTTAAAATGCCACATTGTAGTTTCAGTCCAGCATCTTGAACCAGGGAGAACAACTTGGAGACTAGCTGGTGAACATGTGATATGAGAGTAATAGTTTCCACATCCCCAAAGAGTCCAAGTGACAAACATTTCATCATCAGATGGTGCGTGCCAAGGCCTGTGTGGACGCCCATGATGCAGCAGCAGTTCTTGCCTGTATGTGTTTATTGGATTATAATCCCTGCCTTAGTTAGATTATCGCACGAGTTCATGTCTCAGTGTGGTTTTTGAAGCTTTTTTTGTTGTCCCCAGGCAGCCAAATAAACAATTTCAGGACATTTGAAATTTAGGTTTTATAATATACTTGCAAATGATAGCAGTGATGATAAAATACACCAAAACTCTTCTCTTCAGAGCACCATAACAGCTCTGACCCATCAGGGCATTGGTACAGGGGCTAGCACAGTGGGGTCTCAGTGGATCACACCTGTTCAGGAAGCTCATAAAAATCACATCATCTTGTTCTGCTATTACCATAGACAAGTGTGCTTGGTCTGCATTGATGTTTTAATTAGGTGCTTCATGTCAAAGTAACATGCATGCAAAGTTTCCCAGCAGAGCACTGCATTGTAACAAGAAAACCCAGGTTTCACTTTTAACTCTCAGTGGTTTTAATGCTGTGGCCGATTGGTGTGAATATGGCACAGCTTCATCCTCGGTCATAACCATGAGCAGGTGCTGCAAAACTTGTTGTGGCTTCTCATTTCTGACTGATCTTCGCACACGACTACCTGATGGATCCACCTGCCATTTTTTTCTCCTCAAATAATCAGGTCAGATATGCATTCATGACCTTTTTTAATATACCTAATATTCAATAGTTTAAAGATGATGTTTGCCTTCACACATCACTCTTAAATAATGCATAACTGTCTACAGTGGCAGCTGATGAACGGCCAGATATGGTTAAGTCAAGAAACATTGTGGATGAGATAAGGCTTCACTTAAATGATTAATAATCACTTTTCTTATCAAAGGAAGAAATGATTGGGGATAATTGAGCCACAAATTTGTGTGAGTTATTCTTAATTTGGAATGTTTTTATTCCATCTTACGGTACAAAACTGTGACTGGTTTTCTTGTCAGTATGTTGCACAACACACATGAAAGTGTTTCCTTGCACAATATTATCAGGAAAGACGCGTCATCTGGCAACACCATGAGGAATTTATTAAGCAGAAGTGTTTCCCTCATTCAGTTTCAGTAGAATATGGTCATCAGTCCCACAGTGGGGAACAGCCATGTTTCTTACTGTCAGCGATATTAGATGTCAGTCGGCGGGTCATTCCTGGAAGCTGAGATGGGAAATAACTGTGCTGCAGCGAGGAAATACAAACTAAATTTAACCGTAACACTTGAACTTTCTCTTTGCTTTCTTTTAAAAATAAGTGAGTCGTATAAGTGGTACAGTTACTGTCACATTTCAAAATGAAAAATTGAATAGGATGTTATTAATGCACATATGATAACACAGTAAATATTGCAGCAGTAGTAGATTTATGTTTACAGTCTCTCTTCTCTTTCAGTCACTGCAGCTCCAGCTTGTCTGCGTAATTAAAAGCTGGCTGAAATATGGTGACTACAGCTGAGATTGTTCTTTGGCTTCAGCGAAAAAACAGGCTGAGTCACCTCTCCCCTGCCGTGCAACTGTCGCTGTGTTGTTAAGTGAAGCGCTAGACACGGGCAGACTCGTCGTGGTTCCAGTCTTAATTTAATAACAGATTGTTTTGTCTACTCTTGTTCTGGCGTCTCCGTTTCTTCCCGGTCTTTGAGCTCTGTGAACTCCCGCCGTTTCCCATTTTAAACTGGACAGCTGTGCCCTGTGCTTTGACTACAGGTGCTTTTACACAGGCTAAAAGAATGGTTCAAGGAAACCAGCAAGGATAACGGGAGTGACTTCCATCCAGTTGTACAGATGTGTCAGTTTGGAGGATAACATCAGCTGATCTGATGACAGAGAGTACGACTTTGAAAAGAGTTATTTTAAAAGTTCTTTTTAAAAAGATGACAAAGTATTTAGATATAAAAAAAATATTAAATGGATGAGAGGTAAAACTTGAGGGGGTAGGGCCAAATAAGTGTACACCTGTATGATGTAAATATATGTGTGTGTGTGTGTGTGTGCGTGTGTGTGTGTGTGTGTGTACATATATATATATATATATATATATATATATATATATATATATATATACACACACACACAGATATATATATATGTATGTGTGTGTGCGTGTTTGTGCCTAAATAAAATCTAGGAATAGTGATTATTGTTTGTTAGGGATATTAATTAGTTAATGCTGATTCTCCTGACAGCACATAGT
>VUQR01025060.1:11264-26082 GCA_015108515.1 Hemichromis elongatus | reverse complement strand
CAGCGCCCAAAAGGTGCCTCTGCTCAAGAAGCCACATAAACAGATCTGCCTTAAGTTTGCCAGTGAACAGCTAAATGATTCAGAGAAGGCTTAGGAGCAAGTGCTGTGGTCAGATAGTGATAGAAGAGAAGTGCTGATCATGACCCAAAGAGAAGCATTCCCACACTCAAGTACGGAGTTGGAAACATTAAGCCTTGGGCTGTATTTCTGTTAAGGATCCAGGACGACTTTACTTTGTTGAGAGGCCATAAAAAGTAAAATCTTAGACAAGAACCACCTTCCCTCAGCCAAAAGACTGAAGATGGGTCATGGATAGTACAACATTAACCCAAATCACATCACCAAAACAACAAAGGAATGGCTAAAGAAGACACGCATTAAGGTCATGGAGTGGCGTAGCTATTCTTCAAATGTCAATCTTATAGGAAGTCATTGCTGGGAGTTGAAGCTTGGCTGAAGTAGCAGCCAAGAAACCTGAAGATTCAAAGAGTTTCCGGAAGGAGAAGTAGGCCAAAATCCCTCCTGAGATGTGTGCAGACCTGGTGACCAACTACAAGAAACTTGACAAGTCATGTTTTGCTTGAGGAACAAATACTTATTTCACTCAATAATCTGTTTGTAGCTTTTATGTTATATGTTTTTCTGTTTTGTTTTGTTTTGTTTTTGTTAATATTTCTTCTCTCTATTGAAATGAAACTACCATAAACATTAGAGACTGTTCATTTGTTAAGTGAGCAAACTTACAAACTCAACAGGTGATCAAAGAACTATTTCAGCCATTGTGCATAACAGTATATTTTTACTATTTATTGGCAAACTGAAATGTAGCTGGAACCGAGCCTCCCATTTTAAACTTTATGATACATCAGAGGAGTTCTAGGTGTTGTAATGTGCATGGCTAAATTTCATCACAAAAAAAACGTCATGTTTAGTGTTCAGGATAAAAATGTAAACAGGTAGCAAACATGACATACAGGGTAGCTAAGACATAAACCTTACCCTTACAAAAAGAGCTCACCTCAGCCTAAACAGAAAGCAAAATCTGCAGGAAATGTATTTTTCACATCTTCTCAGAAATAAGTGGAAAAAATACTAGTTGGCAGACTGAATTATTCTGAATATCGTAATGTGTTTTTTTTTTTTTTCTTTTGGAATTAATAGCCGGCCCCAAGCAGATGTTCCTACTGTAACCAGTGTCTGTGGTGCCCTTTGCAGATGTGAATGAGTGCCAGGACCCCTCGTACTGTAAGAACGGGAGGTGTGAGAACACGCCCGGCTCCTTTCACTGCTTTTGTGACCCTCCCCTCACCTTCAGTGCAGCGCTGAAACAGTGCGTCTATGACGGTGGGTACAAAGCAGCGTCAGCTCACCTGAACCTGACCACTCAAAATGAGCTTTGGCTTACCTCGTCATCTGCCGCTTATGTAATTCCCTACTGTAATTCCTCCAATTTGTGTCCCATCTGACCTGCACTGGCTCTATCTGGCATTTTACCCAATTTAATGAGAGAAAGTTTCTTGTTCTTTGTGTAGTTATGAAAAATATGATAAATATACATATTTAGGTACACAAACAATGCCAGAGTATGTGACAGTAACCATATAAGTTGCGCAACTCCTCCTGCATTTTTAAATTTACAAGCAAACAAACAAACATCTGCATCTGTTTTGTTTTGGGGTTTTTTTATTTGTTTTTTTTTTAATTGTGGATGAAAATTTCAATTATTAGCATGCAAAATGAGTCAGCATTTGAAAGATTCTCATTTGCTGGTGAAAGGCCTGTACGATACACAATTCACAGCATTTTCATTTTCATTGCTAATGGAGTCATTTAATATTTGCAATTAACACCGCTGTACTTTTTAAGTGCGACAGACATTATAAGTAAACATAATAATACTTCATTTCCAAGAATGCAGAGGCTGAGAACAAACTGTAACCCAAAAGCAAATGATCTGTAACTATAAATTTTTTGCCTAATGAAACTAAACTTCAGCCATTTGTCTTTTTTTGTCTAACAATCAACACAAGTGTTGTTTCCTATTAAACACAGTGCATGAAAGGCTGATAACTCACTCACAATAATTCTGCAGAACTATAATATAGTTTCAGCCTTTGAGTTTACGTTGTCATCTTATCTTATTAGCGTCTTACACTTGTACATCCATCATTTCATGTGTCACTGAAAACAGAGACACTGCAAGAATTGTTATTTGTCAGCATGTCAGTATTCTGCACATTTGAATAACTTAGTAAAAGCAACAATTGTTGTTGTTTTTATGGTTTTGGTAACTCAATGCTTATCACATAGCCCCAGATACAAGTAGTTATGAATAATTGAACAGAATAACTGAATCTGTTTAAAGTTAATAGCGTGATCAGGTCTCCATCCTAAACTAAGTGTAGTTTGTGATGTACGCTACGGTCATATGAAAAAAGACTCTATGCAGTCCAATGAAAAACTAAGTACACCCTTACTTACTTACTTCCACATGCATTAAAAGGGTAAGTAGCAGCCAGGTGCTTTTAAATAAATCCACTTGATTAACTGATCATCAGCAAATGTGAACCTCTATTAAAGCAGAGGTTTTGGATGTTTGCTGCCCAGGAGCACTCAGGTCTTTGCTAACATAATACCCCATGTTGCCCAGGAGTGGACGTCTCAGTAAATTCATCCCAACATCAGTCGGTGCAGAGAAAATACAAAAGCTCAAGAGCTTTGACTCAGGCTACATGCTTAGTTAGCATGTTAAATGTTAACGTTAATGACAAGCACAATTAGAGAAAGATTAAACAAGTACTTCTTGTTCTCTTTAAAAAGAACAGCACAGTTTAGGTTTCCAAGCTTGCATTTGAACAAATCACAAGACGACTGGAAATTTGACCAGAATGCACAGCACCGTGTTTGACTAAAATTTAACACAGCATATCAACGCAAACACTTCAAATCAAGTGTCAAGCAAGGTGCTAGAGGGGTGATGATTAGGGCTTGTTTTGCAGACATAAGGCCTGCACCTTGCACTCATTGAGTTTGGCATCAATTCTACTTTATTCCAGCGTATTATAGCATTAAATGTGAGGCCATCACTAAATCTTGGCTGAATCTGGGTCCTGTAGTAAAAAAATGATAAAAACAGCACAAGCAATTTTTTATAAAAAAGAAAAAAATTAAGTCCAGACCTCGAAGTGATTTAAATGCTATGGCAGTACATTAAGAGAGCTGTGCATAAACAAATGCTTACACATTATATTAATTAACCTCTTAAGCCCCACTGCCCCCTGATATGGGGGCAAAAGGCAGGAGATCGGTTAGGCTTTGGAAGATAAAGAAGAGTGGGCCGAAATGTGTTTCACAAGTTATCGAACCATGGGGTGTATTTAGTTTTTCACAGGACTACATGCAGTCCTATTTTCACACGACTGTATATGGGCAATTGTATTTGGCCACACCTCTTAATTCACCTAATTCAGTTTTTTTTTTTCGTGTCATTGCCACATGTTTTTAAAAACAAGCACCTAGCCATGCAGAATGCCTCTGCAAACAAAACAATGGGTTTATGCCACTGTGATGACACAAAAAGTCCCTTTTACATGATCCCGCCATCGACAGTAGTGGTATTATTATGAAGTGAAAGAGTTTAGGAACCAAAGCAACTCAGCCACAAAGTGGCAGACCATGTAAAGTCAGAGCGGTGTGGCTGAGTGCTGAGGCGTATAGTGTGTAAATGTCACCAACACCCTGCGGACTGAAAAACTGCAGAGTTCCTAACCTCCTCCGCCTTAAAAACAGCACAAAAACTGTGTGCTGGGCACTTCGTGGCCTGGGTGTTCATGACTGAGCTTCTCTTGTAGGTTTAGTGTGTAGGTGGCCCGATACATTTGTCCATATGTTTGAATGGGCTCCTGATGGTTGTTACTCCCAGCCATTACAAGCTTGTAAAAATACTAAAGTATTTCTGTGCTTACTTTGTAGTACAATTGATTTTTTTTTTACATTTACTGTTTTTATGGTGTTATTCAAATAATGTTTATAGTTTTTATGTGTAATTTGCAATGTGAGCCAATGTGACTTTTTTTCATGTCAAATATTATATATTAAGATGACTCTTCTTTACCTTCTCCTTTAAATACACGTGAACACTGAGATCAGTTAAAATGTCATGACTTGTTTTTCAACCTTTTTTCCATCTCTAGATCGCACTGCAGCTCACAAGGATGTGTGCTTCACGCGCATTGAGGACGGCTGGATCTGCAGCGAGCCCCAGAACCGGGTGGTGACTTATTCAGAGTGCTGCTGTCACTTCGGTCGTGGCTGGGGGCCCGAGTGTAACAGCTGCCCACCCAGAAACTCAGGTGAGCTACTGAAAACTTGCCAAACCTCTTTAGCACTTCAACCATTTATGGAATTAACACGAATTTTATTTTACCCAGCAATGTTCAGCCATCTGTGTGGGATGCATCTTGAGACTGAGTCAGACGGGGAGCAGGATTTGCAGGCAGCTTTTCCCAACTACAACCCTGGTAACACTAAATGACAGTTTTGTTAATAATCAGTGATAGCTGAAACATTTCTGCCCTCAGGCAAGGCTTATTTACTTACCTCTTTCTGCCCACATTTGCTCTTTTCCCCTGGTTCGTTTTGTGAAAAGGTGACAGTTCAGAAGAAGATTCGGACGAATGCAGCTGTGGACATGGCCGCTGTGTCCGTTCCTACCTGGGAACTATGTGTGAATGTAACCCAGGCTTTAGACTAGACTACTCACGTGCTCGCTGTATAGGTCTGTTCTACATATACACTGCAAAAATACAAATACACATAAAGTCCTAGATTCTTTTATTCGTGTACATATAGCAGCCAGACGAGGCACATGTCAACTAATATGTGCAGATATTAACTTTGTATTGTTAACTAATGTTTGAATTTCTGTTTTATGGCTTGTTGTAGATAATGAATACTTGTTTGTGTTTGTTCCAGACATTGACGAGTGTGCAGAACCAGAAGCCCGTGTTAGTCCATGCAAGAACGCTCGCTGTGTGAACACCTCTGGCTCGTACAAGTGCTTGTGCAAGCACGGCTTTGTGCCCACGCGCAGGCCAAACGTGTGCGTCCGTCGCCGAACTCGGTAACCTCTGTGCATTGCTCTGCGTGCCGCTATGTCTCTCCCCATCTATGCGGCGTGCACAAACCAGCCAGCACGTGCTGCTCTTACACTGCTCTCTCATGGTACATGCATGGGGCTGTGTGAACGCAGTAAACATACAAACATGTTGTCATCAGGAGCCACGTCATAACAATGGCTCATATAAAATGTACAAAACATATCATTGTCAGCCCCTTTTTCATTGGCCAGTGAACATTCAAAAATCTGCAACACAGACAAAGAATATGTTTGTTTATTTGTGTGCTAAAAGTTTTTTGTAATTATTTTTTTATTTTGAACTGTTTTTGTAGTTTAAATTGTTCATTTTGTGACTTTTGTCATTGACCTCCCAGTTGCTTTTATCTTCATTTGAATCTTTGATTCAAACAATGAGGAAATGAGTTTAAAACATTTCTATGGTATTATAATTGTCTTTAACCTATTCATTAGTTGTACATTGTAGGAATGCCTTGTGGTATTCCCATTTACATTCCCAGTTGCACCCACATTCTTTAATGTTTAAGTCATCTGAATTTTATTTCCTTGCCACGCGTTGTTGACGTTGTTTTATTGTACAGTTTGTTTCGTGGATTGGTCCCTGTCCTCCCATTCTTTATTTGTTTATGTAAGATATGAGAAACCTGAGGTTTTTGTATAATTTGACATGTGCACCTAAGTGGACTTAAGCTCGATAAAAACATTTCATGCACTTAGCAATAAATATAGTGGAAATATTTGCGAAATATAGCTTATTCTGAAAAAGAAATCAAGCAAGTTTAACACCTATTGCCATTAAACACTGCATCAAAGTATTTAGGAAGCCAAAGATGCTGTTGTGAAAAGAAGAATTTGATTAAAAAAATGAGAACCTTTCATGCATTTGTTTTTCTTCTGTTTGAGGGAAATGTGGGTATTTTTCACACATACGAAGATAAGTGGAAAATAGCAATGCTTTAAGTTCAGACAGACACATTCAGACAGGGAGGCACAAAGTTCTCCCACAGTCATGTTCGGAAATATGCCGGACCGGACTGTGGATGATTCAGTGTTGCCTTTCAAGCACGCCTAGAAAGCAAATAAACCCAGTGCATGGCAGAGTCTCCCAAGATCTTCCATTAGATTTATGTTCATGCGCTTTTTTTTTTCTCCTCCGCACACATTACTGATTTCACATTTTAAAAGTACAGTCAGAAATTTTTTTGTTTATGTTAAAAGGAAAAACAGAATCTTTTATTCATTAAATAGTGTGTAATTCTCATAACCTTAGAATTATTTCATTTAAAAAAAAACACACACAGGAGTGGGCTTGTGGAAGCCATCGTGCTGCCCCACCAACTTGAATACAGTTCAACCTAAATGCGTTTTATATATGTGGCTAGAGGCCGGCCTCCTACCTGATGCACCAAAGGCAGAGGAGAAGAAAACTTGTAGGCGTTACAGTGGAGGCTAATTTTAATGTATGTCTGCACTTTCAGACTCAGGATATGAAGACTCATCCCTATGTTTTATCATTTGAGAACTGGTCCCCTTCACCAAAAAAACAAAAACATGAAGGAAAGAGGCAACACTGCCAATCTTTTTCCTCCTCACCTCAAGTGAGCTAAAGTTGGGGCTCTGAGGTTTTCCTCATACTAGCGTTTCTGACTTGAAAACCAGGAAAATGTTTGATACTAAATACCTGACACAAAGGAAATAGTGACAGAGAAGTAATTCCTTAAAAAGGTTTAAGTTTAAGTTAAGTTGTATTTAATAAAATAAATATTGAATAAATAAGTATTTAAGTCACTCGTTTTCACACCTCGTGTGATTGGGTAGAGGATCAGTAGGGGGCCCATTGTCCCTCTACGAGGGACACTCCCACAAGGCTTAAATATGGGACTCTCCCTAGAACTGAAGAAGCTTCTCGGATGAGAGGTGAAACGTCTTCAAGCAACCTAAAGAAGTCCAGACGCCTTTTTTCTTTACAGCTCCTTAGACTATTTAAGTTTGACGTTTTATATTTTACAAATATTTTTAACAATTTCATTAGCGAGACATTTTAACAACACCAACAGCTGGTTATAAGCAAAGATTATTGTAGCTCAAAGTTTTTCAATAAGCGTCTGATTCCAGCAATGTCCAGCAGTTTACTAACAACTGCTACCAGTAGCTACCAGGGGCTAATAACAGCTAAAAGGGGCTAACAGCACTTAAGAGTGCCAGAAACAGTAGCACTGTATGAGAGAAAAGTTCAGGATATCCTCAACAACTCACCTCAGTATCGTTATGAGACAGAAGTGAGCTTCACTAACTCATTGACTAGTATCAGACACCTTTCACACAGTTTTATATCGTCCTCCAGAGTAAATACAGATAAACTGTGGCCAGAGTGGTTTATCTTATGGTTACCTCAATAGGATTATGAACTTGATTATACAGTTCACCTAGTAAGTAAGACAGCAGAACTCAGTTGATTGCAATCTGCAGTCTTCTAATATCTAGTGATGAGATTTTAAATACTGTAGGCATCAGGAAGTGTTAATAGATAGATTTTGTTACACTCAACAAAAAGGTTTTAAGTAGTAACAAAGGATGAATGTAGCCTAAGCTTGAAACTCTTTTTCTACAAGTTCATTTTTATCTGAATTTTAATCTCAAGCCTCAAACACAATCAGTTTAAACTAGGGGTAAAAAAAAATGGAAATGGCCACAAATGGTATCAGCTACATAAATAATGGCACCATCTTGTGGTCTCTTTGTGTCACTATAATTCCTTCAATGTTGTGGACATTATTGCCAGGGGCTAAACTGATTTAGCTCTCAGATACAACTGGATTGCACAGTGTTTTCCCATCATCTGAGTATTAAAACAATAAAAAAAAAAGTCTAAAAAAATCTATTTGTTCTTATAGGGGCAGGATATTCCAGGCACTTTCTTTTAGTGGAACTATATGCAGAAATTGAGCATATTTGTCCGCTGGTCAGCTTGTTGTGGGTTGGTATAATGTGTTGACCTGTTAAATGAGGAAATCCTCTGTATTTTGAATCACCTTGTTCCTGAACAATGCCATTTCCAATGCTGAAATAATTATTGAGGACAATCCTGAAAATACTGAGGAAGAGGCTGGTGAAAAGGGAAACAATGGTGAGAAGCCAGATTGGTATTAATCTGAAGCTGAACGTGACACTGAAAATGATTCTGAGGATGAAGCTCCGGTGTTAGTGCTCCCCAGCCCTGGACCTACACGTGGCCAAAAGAGTAAGGTGGATGATGAGGATGACAATGACCAGTTGACCAATAACTGATTCAGGCCGTCCAGCGAACTGTCAGACACCACCTCCAGCAGTGGCAATGGCTCTGATGAAGAAGGCACACTGTCAGCACCCTCTATATCAGCATTGGCAACACACAGGAAGAGAAAATGGGATAGGATTATGAAGAAAGAGATGGGGGAGACACTGCCACACACTAAGTGTTGAACCCCATCTTCCTAGCCCAGTGTCCTACATGTCTGACACTGAATAACTACTGCATTAGGATATATTTTTTCTAGGATAGCTGACTGCTACTGTGAACCTTTGACAGATCATTAGAACACAAGGAACTTGTTCTACTGAGTAAATCAAAGAGCACTAACATTTGTATTTTGTTTATCCATGTTGCATAATAAGCTGCCGAAAAATGAAACTGGAAAAATTAGACAACAATTAGACAATATATCCTGTGGACCTCACACTGTCTTGTTGTCTTTTCTTTGCTACCACTACACATCCCAGCACCAAGAGGGACTACATTTTGGCATTGCCACTAGACCTGTTAATATGGGCTCAAATTGTGGTTACCTGTGGATATAATTATGTCCAATCTATAAACCAAATATAATTAATGAGCCATAAATCTATTCCTAATTCCCATACCTGCTTTTGACCTAACAAAGCATCCAAACCAGAGGTAATGTGGTGAGTCACCTGTCGTTTCATGGGGAGTTCTATTGTACACATTTAATAGTTCTTGAAAATACTTAGGCCGACAGTGTTTCTTCTCCTGTAGGAAAGTGGGTCGTGATAGGTCGTGAGGCGTCCTGTTAAAACATTCACACTGTGTGTTACCTTGACGATGATTCAATGTTTTCTTGACCTCGTGTAACTTGTGCAGCCCCATTTTCAAAATTTCTGTGCTCTCGGGCACACAGTACCGCTTAATAAACCACTCTCAGAGAAGGACAGTATTTGATCAGCGTGAAGGCAGCTGTAGAGAAACAAAGACGTCTAGTGGCTAGAAAAGGGTTCATGTGAGCATGTATTTTGGGCTGTGGCAACTTGCTAGGCACACCTATCTGGAGCTGTTATACCCACTTATTCACATCATTATACATACCGACTCAAGTCTGTGTTAATATATTCTGGGTGCAGTCCCTGTTGTACACACTCCAGTACAGCTTCCTGTAAACAAAACAGCACTCTCTTATTTGTCCATCACTGATTACTTGATACAGCAATCTTTCAATTTTCCTGAGAGAGAGAGGAGAAGACAAATGTTTAGTCTGCCTGAAGGACTTGAGTCAGGACTTGAGTCAGTGTTCTGATACTATTGCAGCTCTTGCTTAGGGTAACCTGTCAGAGTGGATGTATTGCCCTGGGAGTCTCTAAGGTGAGTGTCTTGCTCAGCTGCGATAACATGAGTTTACCTGACCTGACCTGACAACACTTTACTCCTGCGCTTACTAAGTCTGGCACTAAAGCTGTTGCTCAGTTGATTAGGTTACAAATGGATATACAGCCATCAAACTCCTCCTCATCTCCCAAAGGCAGCTCTAACTTCATGTTTTTGTAATTTCTGTTATTTCTTTCTGCACTCTTCAGTCTCTTACTGGCATATGCTATGACATGTTTTCTGCTACCCTGCATCTGGCAAAGTACTGCTCTACAGTCTTAAGCTGTTGGCATCCATCTCAAAAATAAATGAGAGCGAGAAATCAGCATAAGCAAGGAGGGAAGCACTCGTAAGCCTCTCTTTCAGCTGTTCAAAAAACTCTTGACATGTTGGTGTCCTCATACTTTCAAACAGGTCTTTACATCTAGCTGGGCTATTTTCCCAAACGCTCACATTATTATATTCATGTAGAGCATGCAAGCTACAAAAACCGTCCTGTAATAACTTTTTTGACCATGTCCATGAAATCACCCCAGTCTTTTACTGTGGTGGGCACTGGCCACTGCTTCACAGCGACTATCTTGGCTGGATCCATGCCTAGTTCCTCAGCTGAGATCTGATGCTAAACTGTACACTAGATCAGATAAGATAACATTTTTCCAGCCTGAACTTTAACCCTGTGTCCCTGAGTCTTTGCAACACGGTCTGAAGACATGCCAAATAGTATTCAAAAATTGACGAGTGGACTAATATGTTGTCTTAGTATACAAGCATGAAAAGACTGAAAGACTAAGTCATTCACAGTGACACGCATAAGTCTTTCCAAAGTCGGCAGACCACTGCATACACCAAAAGACAATCTCACATACTCAAACAACACAAAAGTACTCAAGAAATCTGTCTTATGCCTCTCCCATGTCACTGAAATTTTATCGTAATCACTTACAAGCTTAACCCTTAACTCACCTCCGTCACTTTCATCTTTTGGACACATACTAGCTACTCTTGATAAGGCTTCCAGTCTTCTGTGAAGTGAAACTTTGGTCTGGGATTTTCACATTTATATGATCTTTCTCTAATCCTAACACTCTTTCTTACTACAGTCATATGACCTTAACAATTTTATCTAAGGTAGCAGATGGTTTTTCTTGATCTTCCTACATAGAATGACTTCCTTCGACTACATTGTCACCCAGTGTGGTCTAGAGCCACTAGACCAAGCAACAGCTTCCTGAAACACACTAAAAAGCATTACTCTGCCTTGTCTCTCGCCATCTTGTGAAGCTCTCTCCACAAACTTTTCTCTTGCTGCCATCTTTGCATCACACACTTCATCAGGCTTCTGTTTAAGGGATTAGTAGAGGATCTGGGTCAGTGTGTGCAAGTACTCAAAGAAATCTTCCCCTTTCAGCTGGGGACGACTATTGAAGGTATTCAGCAGCTGGGCTATACTGGGCTTCTCTAAGAAAACTAAAAAAAATTTCACCCAGCACATAACCAGATCTCTTCAAGTGTGGAAGCCCTGAGGGGAGAGAGGATGAAGTCAACCTGATCGTCTTTGCCTGGGTTTCTAGTTTTGAGAGGCTTTGGTACTTGATCAATTAACTCATCAACAGAACATCCATCCATTGCTCTTGGACTTGGTGCACCCGTTGCACCCGTTGCAAATACATGTATGACCCACTCCATAACTCAGAACAGCTAATTACCATTTGTGAATCATTGGCCTGAGTCCCTTTTTAGGGTTTCCCCAAAACCCTGATCATCACCAATCGTCTCTGTCTGACATAGTGAAGTGTCTGCGTGAGGCTTAATTCTAAGTCAGGATACAAAAAAAAATAAAAAATCTCAACAATGCAAAAATGCAGAAGATCAAGAAAAAGGATAACACAAAGGACAAATGGCCAGGTCGGCCTCTTTCATAACCGATGCTCAGCTTTCTACACTTCTTTTAACATCCACCCAAATACATCAAGGACGGAAACCTATGTATTTCTTCTGAATACTCATCAGTACAAAACACACAGTTTGAAAGGATATTTATCTCAAGATAAAAAGCCTGTATTCCCTGGAAACAGCAGTGCTCATAAACTAGGCACCAATGCAATCTAGCATTCTTTGCACATACAGCGGTACCACACAAGGAGCAGTGCCATCTAGTGGTGCCATTTAAAACAACAGATTTTCCCCACCTGGCAATATTTACACCATCTGTCCAACTTGTCCTTTTCCTTTGCCGTTTCTCTCTTTGCTAGACTCTCTGTTTATTTTCTTCACCTCCCTGACAACCCTACTTTTCTACCTTCCTTCCTCTACTTCAAGTCTCATTGTTTGTTTGTTTTCTATCCAGGGGAACCAAAGACCATTTTGACAATGTCCCTTTGCCCCATATTGCACATCACTTGCCCACTGTTACATACTTGATGATCATCAGCTTGTTGTTCACATTCATGGGGGGAGAGGTTGACTCCCAGAATTAGGAAGGCAGGGTTGGGGCCTTCCTATTAAAATTTAACATCTAATATCAGTTGTATACTATGATATAGTGATGCTTTACTACTGACCACGTAGTAATAACACTCCTGCATCTGTTTGCGAGCCTAACTGACTCCTCCTTAGAGGTTAATTTAAAAAATTTACTGCTTTCTTGTTGTTACAGCAACAACATCCACCTTTTCTTTCTCTTCCGACATCCAGCTTCAGTGGCACACCCACCAATTGGATTCCACATCACACCTCGGTTTTGCCATCGATGTTCTGATTTGGAACCTTGCGTCAGCCACAATAAAAACTTGCTCCCAGCAGTGTCCTGCATTTGGGTCCTCTCTACACTATATCATGACACCTATACTGCACTTTTATTTATTTCACTGTGAATGCTATTTGCACTGAAGACAACAATTACGCATTTCATTTAGTCACTGAAGTGAATTTGTGTATAATAAATAATGAAAATCTGAACTTTGACATTGCACTGCATTATTACTTTGACATTTGACACTTTTTGTTTGTGATTTATATTTGAAAGGTAATTCCTGAAAAGTTTTCATTTACAAAGAGTTTACTTTTGACTATCTTCCTCCTCACTCCTCCCTGCAAAAATAAAAGTGAAACATAAACTCAAATAAAAAAAAAAGCCACACTAGAGGGAGCTGTTAGTACACGTACAGCACTGAATGTTTTTTCTATTAACCTTTAGTCCAACTGCTCCTGCATACTTATTAATTTGATTGTTATGGGGGAAACATGCTGTATGTGCTTTATTCACAAATTAAGCATTAGTTTATCAACTTGAATGTTATTAACAATTTCAGTTTCTGATTTATTTCAGTCTGCTTGTTTGGTCTGATAAACAACACAGTGGCTGTAAAAAGTAAGCAGTTATCATGACTCTCCTTGACTCATGTATAGACTGCCTTTCCTGCTGTGGCCTATTAAAATATTTTTTTTATTTGAAACACTAAAGAAGTGAGTGGATCCACAGTATTATCATGGGATTCATAAACATTAACTGCCTGTAAAACAGCTCATCTTCTGATTTGCAAACCACAAAAAAGTGTCATTACTCCCCACTCAGCTTTGCTTGCTATTTGTCCAGACCTGTAGTCGCTGTGCGCTCTATGAGTCACGTTGCACCATAGTGGCACCACAGCTCCTTGGTGTCCTGGTTTCATTCTGTCTAATTATTATATAATTTTAAACTGGAACAGCAGGGTGACCTCCAGCAACTAGTTTGGAGAGAAACAGAGATAAGAAAAGGGACAGCAAAGACAGATGAGCAAGAACCAAACCAGAAATAGCACAGGTGTTCTCCGGAGAAAACTCAAAAAGTTGTGCTGGAGATAAAAATATCTGTTAGTGGGTCATGCTGACCGGAGTGTAACCCGCTGGGTGTCGCTGGCAGTAGACTGCAGCTACTAAACTTTCTGCTTTGTTGGTCTAATACAGTTTTGGTTGACTTTGGAGGCGGAAAAACAAATACACCATATGGTGATGCTTGGAAATGACAAGCATATTTCACATTTGCCACTTTGCAATTACAGAGCAAGATGATCTGCCTTTTTTCCCATTAACATTTACAGAGCAAACTCATAAAGACTAAACCATAAAGTCTCCCCAGATTTTTCAGGATAATTATGTCAGTGTGTGAGTCTATTTAGGTTGGTTTACTCGTCAATATGCTCAATGTCTAGAGATTGATGAATACAAAGGTGAAGATGATCTAGGTAGAAATGCATTGTTACCTGTCTGGAAAATCTGTTTGTACTGTTGTGATTAAGACTGGTTGATTTATACACTCTATCTACTGTATATACTTTCAACACTCATCACACATAAAGGCAGGTACTACTCCTTCTTTTGGCAACTCCTTTTATTAATTGGCACAGCGAATCACCTGCCTCCATGGAGGCGATGTGACTTTCACTACATTGATGAGTCTTTGCGGTGGTCTTCCTCAGCAACTAGCACTGATTAAAAACAGCAAAAATATTTTTTTTTAGTTTATCACTAGATAAACTTTCGAGATTTAATATAAATAAACTGACCATAGCATTAGTGTAGGCAGGCCACTGCTCAAGCTTCCCAGCTCATCATTCTACCAGCAGTTGATTCTCATGAGATACATCTTTTTTTGTTTTGCTTTAACTTACCTACCTGCTGCATGTCTGCAAGCCTCTTTGCAACCCATCTCCACTTCATGTTTCATGTTGTGTAGGACATAACAGGATTGTGCCTGTAGGGCAGGAATTGCAGGCTTATTTTGCATTAGTACCTGCAAGTTATTCGGGAGGTTTTTGAATTCATTCGCAAAGTGGACACTATGCAGTACATATCATGTCTGTGATTTGGTTGACATGCCATATTTGGAATAAATGCTCAGTCTTGTTTCTTCAGCTTATTAGGGCTCCAGTGCAGAGAGAGAAAGACCCCATTCAATTACCCAGGTTTAATGAGTAGTAGTAGTAGTAGTATTAATCAAACACACAGACTGTTTTGAGGTTGATTGGGGGGGAAGGGGGGGGGGGAAATGGTGGGGAAAAGAA
>VUQR01025058.1:0-28100 GCA_015108515.1 Hemichromis elongatus | reverse complement strand
TTGCGATATACTGTATATCGTTACCGCGCTTGCTTCAAATTATACAGTGATATAGATTTTTGGCCATATCGCCCAGCCCTATCCCCAATGAATGTAAGGGTGTCATTTGTGAGTAGCTAATATCCGCTGAAGGGATGTTCGACTAATGCCACTGTCCAGTGACATGCGGCGAGTGCTACGCTGTGGGCTCTTGCTGAATGAAGCTAGGACAGCCACTGATGTTTCTTCATTAGTGACAGTTTTCTTGCGTCCACATTTTGGCAAATCCAACACTGAACCAGTTTCACAAAATTTAGCAAGCAGTTTGCTAACTGTAGCATGGGAGATGGGTGGTCTCGTAGGGTGTCTTGTATTGAAATCTGCTGCAATGACCCGGTTACTGCGTTCACCAGATATCAACACAATTTCGATCCGCTCCTCACGTGCTAACCTCTTCGACATGTCGATGGCTGTGAACAAAGAGAAACTTGTAAATAACTCATGAAAGACTAACGTTATGTTGAAACCAAGCACACCATTGTTTTTCTTGTGACATTACCAATAAGTCTGATGTGTCACATGGTCCTCTTCCTATTGAAAAAACAAAAGTTGTATCCAAGATGGCCGACTTCTAAATGGCCACCATGGTCACCACCCATCTTGAGGAGTTTGCCCCCTCACATATACTAATGTGCCACAAACAGGACTTTAATATCACCAACCATCCCCATGTTATTATGGTGTATCCATATAAATGGCCCACCCTGTACAACAAGCTGCATGACTTGCTTGGGTGTGATCTTTGGTCCATTCTTTTCACACAAATTCATTTCAATTATTTATCAAAGCTAGACATTTTAAATGAGAGTAATAAAGAAATGTATTTTCTTGTGCCCCCTTTCCCCGTTATTGCCCTACCTGGCCTGGGTCTTTTTTTTCATACTAGCTGAAGTATGGGACGAATTGCTTCCTTTCTACCTCTGTACCATTTTCTTCTGTTTGTTTATGATAAGATTGCTTTCAGAGCCGTTGCCCAAACAAGTGGGAGGGTGCATCCGACCTTCTGGGGCATAATTGGTCTAGCACAGAGTCAATCATCACCAACTGGCCAAACCACCACCTTTCATTTTTTATACCATTACAAAAAACCCCCAACAACAACAACAACAAAATGAAAACAACATCAAGCCATAAAAACATAAAATCACCATCGGGCGTACGGGGTGGCCAGTCCAGCTTTGTACTGTAGGCTAGTAGTTGCAGTTGCTACTCTTGTAGTACTGTAACGTAAATCTGTATGTAAATCTGAAGTTCATATACCGTAAACACAGAAAGACAGACTTATGAAATAGTGCATCACTTACAGTACACTGCTTATTTTTATAGAGAGTGTTTGAACTGGATTCCATAGAAAGGCTCCATGAATATATTTTCATAGATGAAGCAGGGTTCAATCTGGCAAAAAGAGGCAGAGAAGCAGGAACATAACAGGTCAATGTGCCATTCTGGAAGTCCCTAGCCAACATACTGGCAACGGTACCCTTTGTGCAGCCATGTGTGGGACGTTTTCCCACATTATCTGACGAGGGAGAATATTGCTTGTGATGTGGATGAAGTGCTGTGGCCAGACCAAAACAGAGCAGAGGATGCAGCATAGTTGTTTGGTACCATATATTTGTGTGTTTTGTATACAAACAATATTGTGAATTCTTAACAATGCACTTATGTAGACCTATGTACTGTCTGTAGTAAGTGTATCACTGAACAGTGTAACAGTAAGTCATTATGATGACTGGAGGAGAAGTGGTCAAAGTGTTTTACAATGAGCACATCAGTGATCAACAGGTTCTGATAAATGTCTGTTCATGTGATGGTTTGTGTGTCATTTGAAAACAAAATACCATTTTGATAAGAAATTACATTGTTTTGAATGTAAAATTTCATTTTGCAGGAGAATTGAACGGTTTTTCCTGTTGGGTTTGTGTTTTTTGATTTGTTTGTAGAGTTCTGACAATATGAGGCGTGCTTTCAGAAAATGTCTGTAGACAATTGTGAAAAACTGTAATATAAGATGAGTAACAGCAGGGTGGACATGAGTAAGGCTGGACTTTCTGCAGTGATCTTGTATAGAAAACTATTTCTGTATCAGTAATATGTTTTCTTCAGTGTTGGGGAGTAACGCAATACATGTACTGGCGTTACGTATTTAAAATACAAAATATGAGTAACTGTGGTAATCAGAGTACAGTTACTATGTTGAAATAAATGCATTACACGGTGGTCTTTTCCAGTTTCATATGTTAGGCTATCGGCTCTCTATTTTTGGTCATTCCACGCCGGTTGAAACCCAAACAAAACACACAATAAGAGGCTCTCTGACCGTTCAATGGAAACTCTGATGGCCAGCAACCAAGCTGCTCTCAGCATCAAAAGACTCCAACATGAACAAACATCTGGAAAGAAGTTCTTTTTAAAAAAAAAAAACCTAACGTTCGCCTACTGTAACTACTTTGTTTAAGTTGTGGTAGCTACATAAGCTATCATTAACCCATCACATCTGAATATTCAGTTGCACACTTATACATTGTCATTCATGTCTCTATCACAATATAATCAATATAATTATTTTTATGAAGTCATACATATTAAAATCAGAGAGAAAATTTGCTATGTGATTCTGACCAATAACTGAAAGCTTTGTCATGTTTACATCCCCCATTGGCACAAACCATCCAAGCACAGAAGTACACACACACACACACACTGGATGTTACCTACTTTTACCCTCGCTCAGGTGTATTGAGAGTTAAGCTCTTTCAATCCCACGTCTCTCGACAAAGAGCACCTTGTTGTAGGTGGTTTGTGCTGGAATGGTGTACTTTCCACTTGTGGATTATGGCTCAGCAGTTCTCATTGGAACATACAGAAATACGTCTATTACCAATCCTCAGCTCTTTCCTTTTATCTATAATGAAGTACTTCTTATGTGACACCTTAGTAATGAGAAACCCTTTTACAGGAAATCAATTAGGCTTAAATGAGCTGATATTATTTACACTGATAGAGGCAGGATTGCTTTCTAAATAAAGACCGATTTCAGCTGGTTTCTTAACTTTCTTTGGCATTTTTGCACCTCGTCTAAGGAGCTTGGAAAGAAGGTGATTGGACTTTTTGAATTTCTTTTTAAAGATGTTTCACCACAAAGAGGTTTTAAAGAGGCCAGGTGTTTCTACTGTGAACAACGCTCTTTGAATGCATAAATCAAGTGCATTTAATGCTTAAAGTATTCACATTCACACTGATTCACACTGATCCACACAGTCAACTCTATTTTCGTGTTTTTCTGTTACGGTAAGGTTTTTACCTGTAGTGTCACAACAATTCTGAATGTATGTGTCACTGAAGAGACTATGCAAAGTGTCTTTGAGATGAAACTTCAGCATTGTTAAAACAGACTTTTTATATTTTGTTTTTCTCCAAAAGCTCTGTTCTCTATTGTCAGGTGTACATTAAAATAATACAAATTTTCTGTGTTCTCAGACTTTTGAACCACACAGATTATGAATCATTTCATCTTTTATACTACAATCTTATTCAGCTTTGACTATTTCTGACAGATATTTTAATTACTTTTTTAAATAAGAAAAATCTACCCTTCATGTTGGTTTTTGAATTAAAACGAAAGCCTTCATGCAGGGATGCGGAGGTGCACAAGAGCAGCACATGTAGCACTGTGCGTGGTATAAGCAGACAGGAGTCTCAGAATCATGGGAAATGTAGTGAGGAACTGTGATTAGCTACAGTGACAAACCCTAAGAGAAAACCTAGAAAAACAGGAGGCTGTGCAGCTTAATTTCTGGCTTTTACAATCTATCCTCAGCTGCACAGTGTGTGATTTGCCAGCAGCACCTTTATTCCTCTCAGGTCCTGAAAGATTTATGTCCCCATCCCAGTCTCTCCATTTCTCCCAGTCTGCTTCACAAAAAGCGCTCTACTGAGCACACAGAGCCTGCGTCATTCCTTTCAGCAGACGGAGATGAGGAGGAGGGGGAGGGTAAGACAAAGTGAGAAAGGGGTGGAAAAAGAGGGAGCCATATGTCTACTCTGCATCAGTGTCAACATCACTGCCACGTGAGCCTTCGTCACCGGAAAACAACAAGATAGATCGTCACACAAGAGAGCTTAAAAGAACAACCATCATTAGCAGCAGCAGCAGCAGCGGCTCCTCCTTCATCAGACGTGCATTCACAAATTGGGCAAGAAGCTTGAAATTGGGCATCTAAACACTTTCCTAAACAGGAGAAGCTCTTCTAGGCATGACCTGAGAGGAGAGGCAGCTATCATCGAGCTCTCTTGCTCCATCAACATGGGTAACCAAGAGACAAAGCAGAAGAAAGCTGCAGCAGCATCAAGCAACGGAAGCTACCCATCGCTAGATGAAGGATGGAGAGAGGGAGGAGGGGACGTAAAAAAAGGAGGAAAGAAACTCCATGGTAAGCATGGAGGTAAAGGAACAGGCAGTGCAGCAGGAGGAAAGGGGGTGACGAATGGCACAGGACTGGGTAAAAATAAAAATAAATCAGAGTCCAAGTCTTCTGTTTTCTCCCTCCGGAAGCGAAAGGGTAACCTTAAAGGAAAAGGAGACGTGTGTTCATCAGTGAAAGGCTCAAAAGAGGACGTTTTAGCATTTCAGCACGATGAGCTGGACAGCACAAAAACACCTGATCTGTCTGCAGATGAGCTGGGGCAGTCAGACACTGAGCCTGCCTTTCCTGAGAAGAGAAAGAAGCAGGGGGAAAAGGATGGAGATGAAAGAGACGAGAAGCATGAGATGCAGCAGAAAGCGTCGACAGCAAACTCTCCCACAGAAGATGGAGGGCAGAAGGGAGGGAGCTCAGGATCGGACACTGATATATACAGTTTCCACTCAGCAGCTGATCATGAGGATTTGCTTGCGGATATCCAGCTCGCTATAAGGCTCCAGCACCAGCAGTATGGGGGGGGCACCTCAATTGTGGAAACACAAGGAGGGGGAGGAAGGAATCTAATTTGGGGCGAAGGAAAGGACAGGAGAAAGCAGAGTAATGGGGTAGTTAAATTAACTCCTCCTGAGGTGCTTGACCTGACCCCAGAATTAGAGCTGGGGTCTGATGCCTTGTCATTCCTAGAGGGAGGAACTATTATTGGCTCTGTCAAGCAAAACGAGCCACTTCCCACATGGAATCACCCCTTCAACACAGACGTTAATGAGAAGAACGAGGACAGGCATCTGGAGCTAAAGGGGCAGGGGGAAAGAGAAGCTGCTCTTTGTGTTTCCACAGGCACAAAAGACCAGCATGCTTTGCTTCAGCAGCACCCTCACACAGATATTTCCATGGCTACTGAAGGGGGGGCAACAGCCTGCCCAGTGACCATGACAACTGTTGGTAACAGTTTCCACGATCTTACATTTGACAGCACTGGGAAGATCACAGGGGAAGAGGAGGGAGCAAGTGCTGAAACCCAGCAGGAGGAGAGGGAGCTTGAGATGGATGCTAATCTCAGTCTTCCACCGGCAGACAACAACCATGAAAGTCCTGAGCCACTAGAGGAACTGAGTTCAAGAACTGTATTTGAAGAAGGTGAGATTCACTTAGGCTCAGGTACCAGTGCTGAGTCTCTTGAGGATTGCTTGAGTGCTGATTCTGAACCCAGCCACCCTACCAGCACCAAGGCTTCCCCCTCCAATCAGCAGTTCAGGAGGAGCAGCACTTGCTTTAGCCCAGTACTTCCTCAGGAGAGCCCCACATTGGCCAAACGTCTCCTCAGGTCTGCCCACCCGGTGACCTCCTCTAGTCCTGTGGTGAAACCCTACCCTCCCATCTTCCCGTCCTACATCAAAACCACTACAAGACAGCTCAGTTCCCCAGGACACTCACCCTCCCACAGCCCCCTGTCCCCACGCAGAGCTCACCATAACTTTCACAGGTACCGGTTGCTTGCATGGCTGATATTGGTTCTTGAATTTTAAAACACTGTAATGTAAAAATGATCATATGAGACCTAATTCAAAAGGTAACAGCTAACAAAATTAGCCTATTTATCACATTAAAAAACCAAACAAACCTGGGTGAGTAAAAAGTATTGTGTACTTCACCAATTTTCTAAGAAAATATATTTCTAAAGGTGCTGTTGATATCGGATTCTCACCAGATATCAGTAACAACCTGTCTAATTCACACATGCAAAGAAATCAAACCACAGTTGTTCACAAATCAAAGTATTTAAAATGATGAGAAATGACACAGAAAAAAAGTCTTGAACACACTAACAGAAAGTTTTCAATACTCCATAGAAAAGTCCTTGTTAGTGATGACAGTTTGAAGATGCCATCTGCATGGAGGAAATAGTGAGAAACATCCCCAAACCATGTTTTACGTTCTTCACGGCGTACTGTGGCTTGTATTCAGTGTTTGGGGGTCATCTCAGAAACTGTCTGCGGCCTTTAGACCCAATGAGAACAATTTTGCATCTGTCCAAGCAAATATTGCACCACTTCTCTTTCGGCCAGTCAGTGTGTTCTTTGGCAAATTGTAACCTTTTCAATACGTGTGTTTTTTACTTTATGAGTGTTGCTTGCAAATAGTTTGGTTCACACAGGTGTCTTCTGATTGTTGAAGTACTCACAGGTACTGGAGATCTTCTTTGATCTCTCTGGAGCTGATCGTTAGATTCTTCTCTGCCATTCTAGTTATTCTGTGATCTAGGCACATGGCAGTATACATTTTTCAGGGTTTCTTTCCCATTTCAAAGGATTTGAGCTCTTTTTAGCAGAGCAGCCAATTATTTTCTGCACTTCTTTGTATGTTTTCCCCTCTTCAGCCAACTTTTTGATCAAAGTTCTTTCTCCCTCAGTGACATGTCTGTAACGGCCTATTTTACTCACTGAACAGGGGCCAAAACCAGCAAGTACAACACCTGCTGCCTTCCTTCTTTAAATAAGGACCATAATAGCCACCCATTTCTTCACAGAAAGAAATTTGTTCCCATGTTATGTCATAATTTTTCCCAAAATCAGTACTTAAACACATTAGTAATGTTAGACTCCTTTTATTTTGCAGATAACTGTACTTCCATTAATCCTTCCTTTAATTATATGAAACGTGCCAGTGCGGTATGCTGAAAAACAGAACCACACCATGACGTTCCCCCTCCAAACTTCACTCTTGGTGTTTTTTCGGTTGATATGCCTTTTGACCCCCAAACACGTTGTGTATTATGGCGTCTAAGGAGTTCTCCCAGTATGTCTAAATGTTTTTCACCAAACTTTAAATGTGCTTCAACATGCTTTTTCTGCATTAATGGAGTCTTGCATGGTGAGCAAACACTGTCTCGGCAGTTGAATGCATTACTTATTGTTTTCTAAAACAACTGCACGTGCTGATTCCAGGTCCTTCTGTAGTGGTACTCGGAGAACTCATCGGACAATTGTTTTCCCTCCACTGTTTAGTATGGACCTAACCAGCTCATATTAATTCACACTAAGTGACGAATTGCCTTTTAATCACTGATAGTGTTTAGCTGGTGGAATGACCCTTTTCCACCTCTTTTTCTTCATGTATTTAATACTTTTAAACATTTCTCAATATTGCAAATAACTCAATTTATGGAACTCTATGGTTTGATTTTTCTTTACATGTATGGATTGGATGAGTTGTTACCACATCTGGTAAGAATTTCATGTCAATAGCTAAACTAATTGCTAACCTCAGCTGAAAGAGAGAATCAATGTGAACATTTCATTATTGCACAAACATCTGAAGCATTTTCTTTCTGCATTGAGGAAATTCATGAAATATTAGAGATGTTTTATTTTTCAGCTCCAGTCTCAAACAAGGAATCTTTCATGTTAGGCAAATGTGTAAACAACCACAACATTTCACAATGTTGGAGAACCTTCTTTATTTTACAAATAAATCTGGCTAAAATGTTTTTTACTGGCTGGTCATTGGACTGCTTATGTTTTTTGTCAGACTTTGTTTTAGTGCTGTTACCATGCTACATGCTCTTCAAAAACGACTTATTGTTACTGGTGATATCTGCTATGTAAGAAAAGCTAAAACACAAAAAGTCTTCACTTGGTCCATCTCTGAGGACAACATTTTTCTCAACAAACCATTGTGAGGTAATACAGTAGTTTAATGTGTCAGTTCACTCATTATTGGATGCAAATCATCTTTCTGTGATATTTTGGATGATCTCAGTGTGTCTCCAAGAAGGAAGTGGTCCACAGAGGCTAAGCTTTTTGAACTATGCTGTAAACATGCTTTTTAATGCTGGTTATTTAAGCGCTTTGTGTTCTTGGAGAGGATGAATGCTTTGTCAGTTTGCCTAAAATAGAAAAAGTCAGAAAACTTCCTGTGGAAAAGGAAAACTAATTGTATACACACTACAAGAAATGCACTTGCACAGCTAAGCTAACCGGGAACATAAATGTTACAGGTTGATGGCTGAAGGTCGGCAGGTGCGCAGAAAACGCTCTAGAAGCCTTGCCAGCCCTCTGAGCCGCTCAGCTGACTGGACAGAGGAGCTAGACAGGCGACTGAGGGGCAGGGAGGAAGATGGTTCACTGAGCTCAGGAGAATATCTGGGAGGCCACACAGGAGGAGGCAGCCAGCCCATCTGTGCAACCAGAAGATTTTCATGTGGACAAGTATCTACTTGTGGTTTTCAGGATGTCTTCACAGGCGAGTATTAAACAGGGTCATAGAGTAGTTTTGGGGGATCAGTTTCATTTTTAATGCACAGTAAACTGCGCTGTTTGTGCTAGTGAGGTGTTTCTAATGCAACCGGGCATTTCATGGCAATATTATGAAGCAAAAGGGCTCCTTATTGGGCTACACTGGACCAAATCTAACTGGCAAATCACAAGCAAAATTTCAATGGCGGTTTTGGGTTAAATAGATCTCATAACTGGCCCATCTGATTTACTCCATAAACAACAACCCTGGTCTTATGGTACATATCTGTTCCTGTTGAACAGGAAGGCTCGTAATATAGGGGAACTCACAAATAAAGACAGAACAAGAAACCCTGAAGAAATAAACTAATTACAACCGCGAAGTGAAGTCTCAATAAAATTATATTTACATTCCAAAAAATTCAAAGCAAAAGTAAACTGTTGAATGTCATTGTTAAGTCACAGATATAAGCTAGTCAAGCAAATTATGTTGTCATCACATCAACAGTAAATTCAGAACATGGGTTGTGTCATGATGATGTCATTTTTCAGGATAATAATAGATTTTGTCACTGAGCAAAGAGTGTTAAACGCATTCTTTAAAAAGACATCAACTTCATCCCATACCAGGCAAAAAGTCCTGATCTCAGTGAAGTGAAGGCAGCAAAGCCCATGTGAGGGACCAGGTTGGTGGAGAATATCAGGTTTCATTAGTCAAAAGCTGAGCCAGCTAAATCAAATTAATTGTGATTTTTTTTTAATTGATAATTTTACATTGTGCTTACATATTTTTCTGCTTGTACTTAATCTGGAAAAAAATATTCAGCTATAAAACAAAAATAACTCTTTTCCACAAAGTAAAAAAACAAAACAGAAAAAAACTGAATGACCATCCTACAAATATGGAGCTTTTTTGCCAGTGGTTGTACACAACTGACCAGTTAACAGTTTTCAGCTAAAATACCCTCTTTTGATCTCCGTAGGGAAAGTCATTCTCTGCCCAAGTATTAGAAGGCGTGGGTAGCCAGTTCAACTTATGCTAACCTGACACTAATCTTTGTGCTACTGTGCTTCCCACATGAATTCTGTTTCCCTGTGTTCCCCCTGATGTCCAGGTCGAACTCTTCTGGAGAAGCTGTTCTTGCAACAGCAAGCGGATGAGCCAGAGGAGGCCGAGAGGCTCTGCTCTAGGATCTTAGCAATGGGCCTCCTGCTGCCATTCACAGACTGCTTCAGAGAACAGCTGGGGGGAAGCACTACCCACATCACCTCCACCGCATCGCCCAAGTTTGATGTATGTAGTTTTGCACCACACTCCTATCTTCTCATGTTACAGTGAATTCTTTTAATAGTCCTACATTATGGGAGGCTCTTTCACATGAAATAAATGTGTTGGTACTATCATTATATTATATTAATGTGATTTATAGAATGTTATAGAAAGTGTTGGGAAGGTTACTTTTAAAATGTATTCCACTACAGATGACAGAATACATCGCCCAAAATGTAGTTTGTAATGTATTCTGTTAAGTTACTCAATGTAAGCAACATGTTCTAAATACTGGGTTGACTTAATCATCCTTTATTCACATGAATGTACTATTACTGTGTGATTTATTACTATTACTAAACTGAACATGATTTTTTGCTGGGAGTTGTTAATGCTATCCATCAAGACTGCAAGACCTTAGCTAACACCAGCTAACAATGTTAGCATGTTTGTGAGTAGCCTTCAGTAATAGTAATAAATCACACAGCAATAGAACATTGAAGAAACTAAAGTGGCACATAAAGAAAGTATCTGTGGTAGGCTAATGTTAATTTTTAAAACAAATCTTACTTCCAGATGTTTGTTTAGGTTGGAACCTTTTGACGCTGAGAGCAGTTTGGTTGCTGGCAAACTGAGTTTGCATTGCACGCTCAGACTTCTTCCAATGCTCTCTTCTTTAAATATGAAGTGGTGTCAGAATTTCCAAGTAAGAAATGCATTCGTACCCGTGCACTGCTGGCTCTGTTGTGCTGGCTCTGGGTCCATTTTGTAACTGACGCCACCAACATTAACAGGACCCTTACATTAGAGCCTCTTATTGAGTGTTATGTTTGGGTTTCTGGCAAAGCGTGAAATTACCAGAAATAGAGAGGGCATAGCCTAACATGTGAAACAGGAAAGGCTGCCGTGTAATTCATTTATTTCAGCGAAGTAACTGTTTTCATATTATCACCTATTTAACTGGTAACTGTAACAGAATACTGTTACTCGTAATGCCCCAACACTGCTGACAGAATGGCAGGTATGTAGTCAGTTTACATTTTTCCTATGGTCATGCTAATGGCATTATATTAAGCTATTACAAGGATTATGAAGATCCAGCAATGTTTTAAGGAGGTACAAAGGCATATTTGATGAAAGATGATAGAGACTGTGCTACTGTTGTTTATTAAACCTGGAAGTTTTTTGCCTGTACCAGAACAAATGCCAAATAAATAAAGAACAACAGCCTCTGTGTTGAAGTTTCTGTGCTCGGTAATTTTTGCTGATTAAAAAAAGAAACAAGTTCATGCAGCTGCACCAACTTCTGGCATAGAAATGGTGAAACTCTCAATGAACACTGCAGCAAAAATATTACGTTTAATTAAATGGTACTGAAGAGTGTGTAAAATTTTTAAGAAAACTATAATACTGTCTGTACTGTACGATATAGCAGATGATGAGTTAGTGTAGCTGTAAGTTAAGCTGGACGAGGCGTTGTCCTGAGTTGTACAGCTCTCTAAAAACAACTATTTATGATTGTCATTTGCAAATGTGGGAATTTGTTTGTGAAATGAGGATCAATGCAACTGTAACTGTTTTTAAAAAGCTATGTTTACTTAGCATGACCAGCTTTACACATGGGCAGCCGTCAACCAGCCACCACACTCTTTGGATCTCTGTGAGGGGAAACAACCGAGTCAGATTAAGGGCCCTTGGCCTCAAGCCAAACCAGGTGGCGATAACAGGAATGGACTTCAATCAGGTAAGAACAGCACTGCTCTTTACGTACACCAATCAACACAGGTTTGCTAGCTAATAGGGCAAGTGTAATCTGTAGTTCTTGTTGGTGGTTTGTAGTTTTGGTACTTAGAGCATCCCCTAAAACTGATACAGGTCTGATATTTTCATACAGTGTTTATTCTGAGAGGATCCTGGTCCTATATAAACAAACAAAAACACAATATTACCATAAGGTTATACTTAACACATGGTATTGTACTTCACTGTATGTCTCTGAAACAAACTAAGCCTTTAATTACAGCTGGGTTTGAATTCTGTATATTATATTGCAAGTCTCATTCTTATTTTTGCTAATTAAGATTTACATTTTTGATTGTTTTACAATCTTTATGCTTTGGTAGGCTAGCACACAAACATTAGAAAGATCTTATCTTATCTTATATCATCTTATTATCTTTCTTATATAAAAATGCATATAAACACTGCCTTGCCATTCTCGATCAGGTTACAAAACTAGACATTGCTCTGTTAGTTCTTGCACATGAAATAATCAAACTTGTGTTCTTCAACATTCCTGTCAAAAAGCAGAACGTCTGTAGACGTCCACCAGTCTGATTGTTCATCATGAACACTTCAAAGAACTTCACTTATATAATAAGTGAGTGAAAGAGGCTAAATTCTCTTATTTTTAATTAATCGTATAAATAGTTATGAGAATAATCCAAGAGTACTATTTGAGACTATCTCAATCAGTTTGTAAATAAGGTGATGGACTTGAGATCCAAAATCTCCTCAAGTGCCTCCCCTTTTGAAGCTGACTCTTGGTGTCCTGCGTCATTTACTTAATTTTTCTCCAATTACATTTTATGACTTAATTACAGTAATAAGTCAAATGAAATTCTCATCATGCTCTTTAGAAATATTACCTTCCTCTGTCCTGTCTGGGACTCACATTGCTATCTATAATTAACAGTTCACTGAGGCAAGGTTGTGTTCCTTCGTATTTTAAACACACTTCCGGTGTCCTGCAGGTTTTGGATCTCATCCTGGGTCAACACACCTGAACGAAATGATTAGTTCATTACCAGGCCTCTGGAGAACTACAAGGCATGTTCATGAGGTCATTTATCAATTTAAATCAGCTGTGTTGGATCAAGGACACATCTAAAACCTGCAGGACACCGGCCCTTGAGGCCTGGAGTTGGACGCCCCTGATCTAGATCCTAGCTCTAATAGTTAATTATAATTATCAGCCTATTTAAAATTGCCATTTATAAGCAAATTACTAGAAAAATTGTAGAAAATCAGTTCAGATCTGTACTATGCAGATTACAGATTTTTGACCCTTTTCAGTCTTCTCAGAGTTCACTCCGCCGAGACTTAATGGTCTATAATCATGTTTTAATGGCTTCTGATGCAGGGATACTCATCGCATGCTTTGATACTATTGACCATAAAATTAACTGGCTTAAGGTTTTGGCTGGTGACTAGCTCTGCCTTAGACTGGTTTTCTTCCTTCTTATCAGATAGGACTAACTCTGTTAGGACTATCAGGATTACCTCTAACATTGCCCCCCTAACCTGCGGGGTTCCGCAGGGTTCCATTTTGGGTCCATTAATATTTTCTTTTTACATGTTTCCTTTAGCTAGCATTATTCAATTTTTTGACATTTCTTATAATTTCTATGGTGATGAGATTCAGCTGCATATGTCCTTTAAGCCCCTAGCAATTGTAATAAACACAAACAACACCGAGACAATGTTCATAACTCCTCCTGAACTACATGGTAAAGTCAGTCAGGTTCTTGCTTCTTTCTGTTCTTCTGCTGAGTCAAACATTCGAAATCTTGAAGTATTATTTGATTCTTCGCTGGGCCTTGGCTCGCATGTAAAATCTTTGTCTTGTTCTTGTTTCTTTCATTTAAAGAACATTTTTAAACTGTGACATACGGTCTCCTTAGCTGAACTTGAAAAAATAGTTCATGCATTTATTGTAATGCTCTGTTTATCTGGACAAATCATCATGTTGCCACCAAGTGCTACAAAATGCAGCGGCCAGACTGCTAACACCTTCTAGTAAGCATGCTCACATTACTCCTATTTTATATTCTTTACATTGGCTCCCAATAGATTTAAGAATTCATTTTAAAATACTTGTTTTAACATACGGAGTGCTAAATGGCCAGGCCTCAGATTATTTATCCAAGCTTCTTACAAAATACACTGCTGCTCGCTGTCTCCGCTCACAGACTCGGAGTTTGTTGGTTGTTCCCCGTACACGACTGAAGACCAAAGGGGGCGGGGCCTTTCAGTCTGTGGCACAAAGGCTGTGGATATATTTGGAGTCTACCACCACAACTACATTTAGTTGACTCTGTGGAATCTTTTAAAGAGCAGTTCAAAACTTGTCTGTTTAAAACTCCAAACTCCAAACATGTTTGTAGAAGATGAAATCCCATCATTTAAAAAGGATTCAGAGTTGTTGTGGCCCCAATTAGTGGTCAGGTTTATTCTGGTTGTCCTGCACACATTTCTTGATTGTTTACATTTCCAAACTTTCAGGTTTTACTGCTAACAAACTAGGTTGGCAAATTGTATTCACAGAAACAGACACTTTATTGTACTTAGTGGCAATTAACAGACTTATAAAATACTACGATTTAAAATGAAATACAAAACTTAAATACTGACACATTTTATGTGTCAGGTGATTAAATAATCGTGCTCCAAAATGCATATAAATAAAAAATAATAGAAGCAGTAAACAATATTGTACAAAAATAAATAACATGCAGTTGATTGACTCAAACAGATATAATTAGATCTTTAGGCATTTGGACGCATTTGTTCTTAGGTTGCCTCTGTTGTGGATTGTGCTGACCAGTGTGTGTTTGTTTGTCCAGAACACCATACAGATATCATGGATGTGAGGCAGCAACATGTAAACAAAGAGGTCAGTCTCTTTCTTTTTTTCTCTTTCTTTCTTTCTTTTGTTCTTTCAAATTAAGAACTAAAGGCTAAGCCGTTTGATTTTCCAACTCCAAAATTATCCAAAACTATTTATGGTTATAAGTAATGTAAGAAAAGCTCTAAGAAAGTTTAGAGAGCATTAAACATTTGAGCTTAAAAAGATGAAGAAGTTATACTATTAACTTTGAAGTCATAATTTAAAAATATCTCCTATTTTCAGTAAAAACAACACACAATTAAGGTCATCACAAAGTACCTAATAGTAGTAGTAAATGTTTTACACTTTTATATTGTAATGTATATACTGTCACATTGAATAGAATAGGATAGAATAGAATAGAATAGTCCTTTATTGTCATTCTACATGTACAACGAAATACATGCATACATGGATTGTACTTTTTTAATGTGGTGCAGTATGAGAGACCTAAATGATCTAAACCCTAGTTAGTTAATCATGTTTTAGTTAATGTTAATAATTGATTAACTAAAACACAATTAACTAAATTGGGTTAGATAATCATGTTGATAAGTGATAAAATTTGCAACAAATGTTAAATGCACTTATCAGTTTTGGCTTTACATTTCATCACAACACCAAACTAACTCACCCTCACTTCAAATGTAAGAAAAGTTAAGAAAATGCACCGAGGTTTCTGCCAGTGTGCAGGAAGTCAGTGGTTAAATGACTCTACTTGACAATGTTGACATTTGGTCAAAAAGCAGAAGGAAAAAAGACCTATTCTGAGATAGCTGTCCAGAGAAAGATATTCCTTTACATCAAAATTTGGTTGAAAGGACATGGACATAGGACACTTTTCCTCTTCAACACCTGTGAAAACTCCTCAGATAACCAGTAGAGTAGATATAAATATAAAAATGGCGCTAATCATGCAAATTTGTGAAAAAGTTCGGTTTTTGTTATTAAAAAAGAGGAAACTTTTGGAGCATTAACAACCAAACACTGGCAAGTAAATGCATCAACAATACTTGACTCACATTTAAAACAAATTAACTAAAAATTATGTTGATAGTAACTCATATTACAACTCATATTACCTCTCATCATTTGGGATTGTGCAAAAGCATACATAAGATTTAAATTTCATTTACTTTAAAAATTATTTACTTACAGCATACTAACTACCAGAGTTGAGAGCAATTTGAGGTTCACCAGTCAAAAATACTACAAGAATGACCAGATTGTTAGTATCTCAGCTCAAGAAAGTACTAACAGAAAATCCGTGTTGATTTAAGTTTCACTGATGAGTTAGTTTTTTAAAAATTATGAAATAACTCATGGTTCTGCATTTTCTACAGGAAGAATGTGTCTTTCCTTCAATAAAACTGAAGGAAAAACATGTAAATGTCATCCAACAGCTGGAGCAAACCATAGAAGATCTCAGGACTAAGATTGCTGAGCTGGAGCGACAGCCCCCTCTAGTGGATAGAGACAGTATGAAAGTCACCATCACCACCACAGACAGGGAATGTGGAGGAGAGGAGGGCCTACTATGGGGTGTGTGCGATGCTCACCTTCAAACAGAGGAGGCTCTTGGAGGCTTGGAGGCAAAGTCTGTGCAGACCTCACCAATGGATGACAGTTCTAAGTTCAAAGTGCCTTGTAGTGAACCAGATAGAGTCGACAGATTGCCGGAGCCTCCCCCCAGTCACGATGGGTACCTGTGTTCATGTCAGCTGCAGCCTCCTCCTCTGACCCCACTTCTAGGGGGAAGTGGAACTGGAGTCTGCCCTCCTAACTCAGGGCAGACTGTTCCACCTCCTCCTCCACCATTACCAGAAATAGTCCCACCTCCTCCACCCCCTCCACCTCCTCTTCCGCCAGGTTTAGCAGTTCCTCCACCTCTCCCTGGTTGTCTGGCTCCACCCCCACCTCCTCCCTTACCTCCACCTCTCCCTCATGGTTTTGCTGCACCCCCACCTCCTCCTCCTGGCCCAGTCCCACCCCTTATTGGTGGCATGGTTCCACCCCCTCCACCTCCTCCTCCTCCATTACCAGGAATAAAAGGCCCACCTCCACCTCAAGCCTGTGTACCTCCTCCACCTCCTCCTCCTCCTCCCCCATTACCAGGAGTTAAAGGCCCACCTCAAGCCTGTGTGCCTCCTCCTCCTCCTCCTCCTCCACCAGGAAACATCTGTGTTCCCCCAGCTCTTCCAGGAGCTCTTGGCTCCCTGCCCCCTCCACTGCCACTGGGCTTTTATTCTCTGGGTCTCACACAGGAGAAACCACCCAGAAAGACCTTGGTAGAGCCACCAAGACCCATGAAGCCTCTCTATTGGACCAGGATCCAGCTCCACACCAAAAAGTAAAGAAAATAACATGTACATCTAGGTCCACATGTTTTGTGACAATAATCGATTGTTTGATTTACAATCCACACCCACACCCACTCGGTATACCACATCCTGGTATACCGAGGCAAAGAACAAAGGCAAATGTGCAATTGACTTTTGTTATTTTGTTATATCTTCATGGGACAACATTGCAGATATGACACTTTGATGCAATGCAAAGTAGTCAGTGTACAGCTTGTACAACAGTATAAATTTGCTATCACCTCTAAATAACTCAACACACAGCTATTATTGCCTAAATCGGTGGTAACAAACGTGAGTACACCCCCAAGTGAAAATGTCCCAATTGTGCCCAAAGTGCCATTTTTCCTTCCTGGTGTGACTCGTTAGTGTTACAAGGTCTCAGGTGCAAATCAGTAGAAGAAGTGTTGAATTTGGTGTTTTTGCTCTCACACTCTCTCATAACGGTCACTGGAAGTCTAGCACATCATGGCAAAGAATTCTCTGAGGATCTGAAAAAAATAATTGTTACTCTACATAAAGATGGCCTCGGCCATAAGAATATTACCAAGACCCTGAAACTGAGCTGCAGCACGGTGGCCGAGACCATACAGTAGTTTAACAGGACAGGTTCCACTCAGAACAAACCTCACCATGGTTGACCAAAGAAGTTGAGTGCACGTGCTCAGCGTCATATCCAGAGATTGTCTTTTGAAAATAGATGTATGAGTGCTGCCAGCATTGCTGCAAAGGTTGACGGCATAGAGGGTCAGCCTGTCAGTGCTTAGACAATACACCACACACTGCATCAAATAGCTATTGTCCCAGAAGGAAGCATCTTCTAAAGATAGTGCACAAGAAAGCCTGCAAACAGTTTGCTGAAGACAAGCAGACTAAGGACATGGATTACCTGTGGTCTGATGAGACCAAGACAAACTTACTTGGTCCATATGGTGTCAAGAATGTGTGGCAGCAACCAGGTGAGGAGTACAAAGAGAAGTGTGTCTTGCCTACAGTCCACCATGGTGGTGGGATGTCATTGTTTGGGGCTGCAAGCGTGCTGCTGGAACTACAACTAATTGAGGAAACCATGAATGTCAACATGTACTGTGACATACTGAAGCAGAGCATGATCCCCTCCCTTCAGAAACTCGGCCACAGGACAGTTTTGTAACATGATAACAACAATCCCAAACACACCTCCAAAAAAAACAGCGCCTTGCTAAATAAACTGAGGGTAAATGTACTTTACCTGGCCAAGCATGTCTCCAAACTTAAACCCTATTGAGCATCCATGGGACATCCTGAAATGGAAAGTGGAGGAGCGCAAGGTCTCTAACATCCACCTGCTCCATAATGTCATCATGAAGGGGTGGAAGAGGACTCCAGTGGCATGCTGTGAAGCTCTAGTGGACTCCATGCCCAACAGGGTTAAGGCAGTGTTGAAAAATGATGGTAGCCACATAAAATAATTGACACTTTGGGGACAGTTTGGACATTTTCACCTAGGGGTGTACTCACTTTTGTTGCCAGCGGTTTAGATATTAATGGGTGTATATTGAGTTATTTTGAGGTGACAGCAAGGTGTTGTACAAGCTGTACACTAACTACTTTGCATTGTATCAAAGTGTCATATCTTTAATGTTGTCCCATGTAAAGAGATAACAAAATATTTACAAAAATGTGAAGGGTGTACTCACTTTTGTTAGATACTGTATGTCCTATATTTTAACTGCACATATGCCATCAACAAAGTCACTGTGACAACCCTATTATTACATGACCAAGCCTGTGCTCAAGTGCAACTTCTGTGTTCCCAGCTCATGACTCACTGGTTAAAAAACTATGCATCAAGATTCTGCTGTCTGAGTATTTGTTAGGTAATAATCAAAATGATCACAACAGAAATCTTGCTTCATGTTTCACTGTTCAAAACACATCATACAAAGTGCTTCATTGACATAATAAGTGGTGCTGTTTGTGTTTCTCAGGGAGACGTCATCTTCACTTGTGTGGGAAACAATTGAAGAGCCTAATGTAGACTTTCAGGAGTTTGTGGAATTGTTCTCCAAAACAGCCGTGAAGGAGAAGAAGCAGCCACTGTCTGACACCATAACCAAATCCAAGGCTAAACAGGTGTTGTGTTTAATTACATTTTAAATCCTCAGTGCTGAACAAAGTGCTCCCTTGTCTTCAGATGAATCTAAACGTACATAATCCAGACACATGCAATTAATCAATTAAGTCATATCATAAAGCAAATCTGTCTGCTCCATTCTGTAGTTGGTGTCTAGTGTTGTTCACCACATCCGATTTGAGTTCCTGATGAAGGCTCTTAGGGTCCTGTTGATCTGTACAGTTCTAGGCATTCCAGGACCCAGGTGTGAGGCATTGAGTCATAGACCTTCTTGTAATCAATGCACAAGTTGGTCAGCCTAGTCTTGCAGTCTTGAGTGACTGCTCTGTCTACCAGCGGCTGAGGTCTACCTGGTGTTTCGCTCCTCTCGTATTCCTGCCAATTCCTTTTGTGTCCTGCTAATGCATTGAGCCAAGTCCCTGTTCATCTTAGCCACTATGATGTATGACAGGAGCTTTTGGGGCTTTTTGGGGATTAGACATTCATGGAGCGCAGTCATCTTCTTCAGCTAGTAGGCGTTAACCATGTTGATGCCTGGAGCTGTCCAACTCTTCATACTGGAGACCCTTTCTTAAATATCTGCCCATGTGATGGTACTGGACCCTATTCAGGGAGGGTGCTGTGGTCTGTTCTTAGATCCACTAGCCACTGAGCATTGCCATTGTGTGTTGTTCTTCCTCCATATGCTCTTCCAGTATTGCTCAGTCTCCAGCCTTGGTCGAGACTGGCTTGTATTGTTCCCCTGCCAGTGAGAGTACACCTTGGATGGTTATGTGAAGAACAGCCACTCTTCAAGTGGCTGGCCAAGGCTGTGAGTCTTTACTTGGAAGTTTCCAAGTCCTCAGGTATGGACAGCTTGCTGTACTTCTTAGGCACCTTCTTCATCGCACCTTTCTGCAGCTCCTCCTTGCTACTTTGATCTTGGCCTCTAGTTCCCTTCTCCATGGAGGGTACTGCTTGTAGCCAAGCATCTCAGGGATGACCCCAAACGACCTCATACTCAGTGAATACCTCAGGCAGTAGAAACCCAAGAAAGGAGATCAGAAAGAGGAGGAACCATCATGAAGGACAGGCCCCTGCATGGTATGTACCACTGGCAGCTAGAGTTGCTGACATCCAGAGGTCCTACCAGTGGCTGGACAAAGCTGGACTGAAAGACAGCACTAATCATGGCAGCACAGGAACAAGCTCTGAGCACAACATCCATAGAGGCTGGGGTGTACCACACCAGGTAAGACCCCAGGCTGTGTAAAGATGCCCCTGAGACAATCCAGCACATAACCAAGTGACTGGAAAAGTATATAGGAACATCTGTGCCGAGTATGGCCTGGAAGTCCAGAGGTTAAAAATGGGGTGAAGGAGAATGGCCAAGCTGTCATGGTCCTGGGTTGGTGACCCAGTGTTTTTCTGTTTTGTATTATTTAGCTTTGATTTCTTGAGGTGTCTTTGGGTTTAGAAGCTGCCTGCATCTTGGGTCCTAATTTCCACACACCCCACGTCTGTTACGACAGCCGGGACACAAGCTAAGATCCTGTGGGACTTCCACGTACAAACTGGCAGTGGCTAACCAACCGGTCATAGTGGTGGTAGACAAGCAGAAGAAGATGGCCGTACTGATAGACGTAACAATACCAAATGACAGCAACATCAGGAAGAAGGAACATGAGAAGCTTGAGAAGTACCAAGGGCTCAAATAAGAGCCTGAGAAGATGTGGAGGGTGAAGGTAATAGTGGTCCCAGTGGTAATCGGAGCACTAGGTGAAGTGACTCCCAAGCTAGCCAGGTGGCTCCAGCAGATCCCAGGAACAACATCTGAGATCTCTGTCAAGTAGAGTGCAGTTCTAGGAACAGCTAAGCTACTGTGCAGGACCCTCAAGCTCCCAGGTTTCTGGTAGAGGACCTGAGCTTGAAAGATAGACCGCCCACAGGGGCGTGAGAGAGGAGAGAGAGAGAGAGATGCTGTCTCTTTTGCAGCTTTTAATAATTCTTGTCAGGTTATTTTAAGATTACATATAGTACATTACACTCAGCTTCATATGACGGCATTTAACCTGTCTGATTTTTTTTTTTTGGGGGGTTTTAGGTTGTTAAGCTCCTAAACAATAAGCGTTCTCAGGCTGTAGGAATCCTCATGTCATCTCTGCACCTTGACATGAAAGATATCCAGCATGGTGAGTTCCACAGGAGGTTGGGCAGTGTTAAATCAAATAATGCAATTAGCCATTGTATATTAGTTTCATTTACTTTGTGATTCCTATAATAATTTAAATTTAGAAAATGACTTAGATAAAAATTTGTGTGGTATGTAGGATACTCTGGTTTTAAAATAATTTTCCACACAACCTTTCTAGACACCAGATAGCAGAGAGAGTTTTCTTTTAGCCTTTTTGTTTCTTAGGCTCATCGTGCTTCAATTTGGTTGCTAGTTTTATTTTTTTTAAACGGCACAAGTATATCCAATCTATGTCAAATACACCAGGTGGTTTTTCACGTGAGTTCAGAAGCACCTGGTTTAATTCAGTTCATTTCAATTTTACCTGTATAGCGCCAAATCACAACAACAGTTGTTGGGCACTTTATATTATAAAGTAAAGTGCTTACTTTACTTTTCTTTGTCAAAAAACAGTCATGCAAAGGTGCAAGATTCTCTAAAACGTTTCCTTGGTAGGAGATGATCTTCATCCTGTTCATTTTCTTATGCACAATAATGATAACAGTGAAATGGCCACATATTTACATGTAAATTTTGAAAATGGAGAAAATACTTCTTTATTGAATCATTAGTTGTTTAACAATTTCCTGGACATTACATAAGTTCTAGGGAGTTTTTTTTTCTCAACTTGTCAAATTTTAAACAGAGTGATCAGTGACCAGTTGCTCTTTGTCTCCTAGCCATCCTGAACTTGGACAACACTGTAGTTGACCTGGAGACTCTGCAGGCCCTGTATGAAAATGTGAGCTTCACACTCAGTTTATGTTGTTTGCTTGTAGAGATCTGAGGCCCTTAAATCCTGTTTGGTCCAATGTCTATAAAACACTGAATGTTGATTTTGTGTCTAGTAATGCAGCACTTAAACCAGACCAGGTCTGCAATGATGGAAACTACCTGTTAAGGAAGGCTGTGTGTTTGGGAGAGTTTTTTCCAACACATTGTCAAATACACCAGGCGGTTCCCTGTCCTGGAATGTACCTTAATTTTGTATTTACATTACTACTTGTCAAATCTTTTCGGATAATCATCTCATAGAAGGGCAGCTTGTTATTCCACTTTTGTTCCTATCATAATCATTAATGTTACTAGACATCCCAGTCACAATAAAACAAGAAAGGAAGTCAGGTGATGTAGAGTCAGATGTAAGTCAAAGTGAATGGATGAGCTCTAAAATAATAGTGCGAATAATGTTGGCCTGATATTTCTCTGTATATGTGTGTGTGTGTGTGTGTGTTTGTGCACGCGCGCTTAAAACTTACCAAACAAATGTAAAAGAATGCATATCTGAATTCCATTCTATGCTACCAATTCAACTGTCAGCAGAAAAGATGTCTATAAGGTAAAACAAGATGTATAAGTTTAAACTGAGCGCCTTCATGCACCTCTATTGTCATTCACAATTTATTATAAATGCAGAAGAGTTCACTGAGTGTTTTAGTCTAGTCATGCATCCTTTTTTTGTTCGTTTTAGAATTGCCTTAGTTTTATTTTCTGCCGACATGTTTAATTATATAAATAATAGAACACATGGAGCCAATCTCTTGTGTCTCTCCCACAGAGAGCACAACAGGAAGAGTTGGACAAGATCGAAAAGCACATGAAGTCCACTAAAGACAAAGAGAATGCCAAGCCCCTGGACAAACCAGAACAGTGAGTGATTAACATTTCCACAGTAATGAGCAGGTTTATTTCACGAGTTACGATCTCACTGACTGAGGAAGAATTATGGTGAAGGCAGGCTTTTTTTTTTTTCATCAGAGCAGGTCATCTACTAATGGCAAGGTTGATGGTTCAATCCCTGTCTGCTCCGGTTTGCATGCCAAATATCCTTTGGCAACATACTAGCCCCAAGCTGCTCTCCAATTAATCCACTGGAGTATGAATGCGTGTGTGTGTTAGACAGAAAGCACTTAGAGCATAGAAAAAAAGCACTTGTGTGAATACGACAAGTTCTGTAAAAGTCTTTTAAGTACTCACATATAGTAGAAAAGCGTTAAATAAAAACCAGTCCATTTACCATGGGTACTACCACAGTTGATTTTTAAATCAGACACTGAACTTCATTCATGGGGTGTAACAAAAATATTACATTAACTGACTGGGAATTATGGTCATTTTTCTGTATAGTCCTTCATTTGAGAGTCTCAAAAGTTATTGGAAAGTTTGAATGATAAGCACTTAAATGACCAGGTGAGGAGTGCTCCACCATTATTTCACGACTCATTAAGTTAAAAACATCTTAAATGATGATTACAAGTGTTAAAGTTAAATTAGTTATCAGTTTACTGGAATAGTTTGTCAGTTTGGCAACACCAAAAAGCCATGATGGTCTTAGAATACATTTAAAAGTTAATGATCACAATTTATTTCCTTGGTTAAGAAAAAAAATCTTCGTTACAAAACAAGTCAACATGTAAAAACAAACAAACAAACAAAAAAAACATATAAATCATTGGTTACCCTCCAGAATAGGAGGCTAATATTAGTCTTTGCTAGCAAACATCTAAACCAGCCTACACAATTATGGAAAAAAAAAATCTTTGGACAACTGAAACCAAGATTAGCTTGTAAAAGTAATCCCTGAAATCCCTGAATTAGATGGTGGACACCATAAGTGAAGGGAGCTATGAAGCAAAAACTGGGGTGTGGCCCTAAAATGATTAAAAATATAAACCTATAGGCTACGATTTCACACACCAACATGATTTCCTATCCTAATGACTGGTTATCTGTTTGTTATTTGAAGTTCAGGGTCTGGCTGCTGGGTCAGAGTCAGCATTCACTCAGCTTTAACATCACTCTGGGTTCTTAGCTAGCTTAGTGTTAGTAGGCTGTCTGTTGATATCCTTGTAAGTAGTCAAAGTTGTGTTGGTAGCATAATGCAGATGTTTCTGTCCTGAATGCACTTTCAACTTTATCATCTCTTGTTCGTTAGTGCAATAAAAATAACAGTAATGTCCATATGCACAAACAACTGTTTTCATCCTCCAACATACGAACTGAAATCAGTTGATTGTAGCGCAACTGCACGTAGAACCGATAAACAGAATCCAATGGCAGGGAGACTAACATGTCCAAGGATTTGAACTACTGGGAACCGCTTCTCGATTCCTGTCCCTATGTATAACTTGTTTAAGGCAATCTTTCATAAATTCTAGCTCATTCACTGGTTATTAAATCCCTACTGCAAGGTGCTTCGGGAGTATAATTTTTAGAATTTTTATGTACAGAATTTCTAGGTGTAGCAAGATGGCAGAAGGTTCCACTTTGGTGGCCTCAGAATTTCATCTCTGCTTTTAGAAGATGATGTGGTGGTGGCGGCCTTCAGCTCGCACTCGAATGAGAACCAGCACCTGTCTGAGTTCATGGTCCTCGGCAGGAAAAGGGTGGAGTGCCTAATCTGGGTCACCGACCAGCTGCTGTACCAACTGAAGGAGTTTAGGCATCTCATGTTCTTGTTCATGAGTGAGGGGAGTGACAGATCAACAGATGGAGCACGGCCACAGCTGCAGTGGTACAGACACTGCACTGGTCTGCTGTGGTCCTGAGCATAAAAGCGAAGCACTCAACTTACTGGTTGGTCTGTCTCTCTAACCTTATCTGTAGTGATGAGTCAAAACAATCCCCTCCAGCTAACAAAGAGTCTTAAGTCAATAGTCCAAATACCTGCCCGGGCTTCCAGCTCCGGTGGCTGACCTGGCGGCCTGCGATGCTGGCGAGATCTGTTAGGCGGCCTGCTGAGGGTCCAGCAGCAGTGATGAGACAGCTCAGTGGCGACCTAGCCGCCACTGGGCCAGCTGTTCTGACATTCCATGATTAGCTGGCCATACTGGACTTAACCAGGTGACTGAAGAAGTGGCTGGGCTAATGGCTGAGCTACAGGCTGAGCTAATGCCTTTACTATCTCCAGGGGTCCAGACAAGGCAGAAGCCACAGGTTCAGCCTCCGGGGAAGCCCTGGGGAGAAGCCTCCATGTGGCCAGACCAGGCCAAAAAGTCACCTGGTTCTGCATGCTCTATGTGCTCTGAGCTCCCAGACTCTGAGGCATCAGGCTCACGGTCATCATGAGCTAAGTTTATAGCCTCTTGGTTTGCAACAGTGATTGAAAAACATCCTTATTATCAGTGCTGGAAAGAATGTCCTGGCATCTAACAGACTGAACAGGTCTGATCATTATTTTCCTAGACTCAGAAAGAGTAACAGTAAAACAGCTGTCATCACTCTCAACACTAAACTTTTCCCCAGAATCAATAGTCACTGTTTTAACAAGTTTTAGGAAAGGAAAAATGTCTCCAAGACTCATCACAGCCAGCTGTTCTGACATCCAGGAATCCGGCTGTGGTGAGGACCGTGTAAAAGTCGTTTCCTTGTTGACGACGAGGCCGACGGGCCAGAGAGTAGATCCTCCGGTGGATCGGACTGCGAAACCACCAGCAGGCCGGGATGCACGTCCACCGGTGGGTCAGGGTGCCCCAAGGATGAAATGGGAAATGCTGGTTCACCAGCCTGCAATGCCTCTTTAACTTCCTTAAACAGAATAGGCATCTAGGAACTGGAGGAGGGGAGCATTACGATTTAACTGAGCTTCAGCGATGTTAATAATCACCTCCACACTAATCTGACACAGGGCAGGATACACAAGACTTCCAAAGTTGTGTACACGTAACCAAATCCATGTTTACACTGAATCCTCTGTTTTACCTGCATAATTAAATCACTGATACCCACCTCAAACGCCAAATTAAATATTAAATATTCTCCCTTGTTAGTATATAACAGCACTGTTGGACCATGTTTACAAGTAACTATAAAGGTAAATGCTATGCTCTTTCTGTTTCTTCCACATTAAAGATTTCTCTACCAGCTCTCCTTGATCCCAAATTTCAACAGTAGAGTTTTCTGCATCCTTTTCCAGTCCAGCTTTTCTGAGTGCATGACATCTATCACAAGAAAACTGGACACACTGCAGAAGGTATGCAAGGTGAGTCAAACTGTGAGAAGCAGAACACAATAAATGCATACCCATGTATGCATGTATGTCCAGATTTTTTGAAGTTTGGACAAACATGCCTGTACATGCTTTGTATTTTAAGAAAAAGTCCATAGATTTATGTAGTTTAAGAAAAGGTCCATCAGATCTGGTTATGAATCATTTGTTTCAGGATAATCAATAATACATGTTCATGAAAAGGTGTTTTCAAAGTCTGTAATAAAGAAGCTTAAACAGAACAACTTTCAGCATGCAGGGAAGCACGTATATGAAAAGCAGTGAAGCATAAAAGCTTGAAAACTGCTTCTTGTTGAATAAATGCTTTAAAAGTTGTGAAAAGTATTTACTTAATTAATAATTCTACCGAATGCATAACCTGTACAGCCACATGATATTTTCCTTCTGTCTGTTTGATCTCGTTGTACAGGTAATACAGGACAGCGGAACAGTGAAGAAGATTCTAGGTCTGATTCTGGCCTTTGGTAACTATATGAATGGTGGCAATCGAACCAGAGGCCAAGCTGATGGTTTCACCCTTGACATCCTGCCCAAACTTAAAGATGTTAAGAGCAGTGTAAGTAACCAGAATGCTGAAAACAAATTATAATTTTGTCCCTGCATCCTGAAATAAAGGGTCTTGGTCATCCATGTCTTTAAATGTAATATTTTCATAGTATTCAGCAATGCAGTTTAATAGAAACTTACTCAGATGTTATGTGTGTAGTCCATTATGAGGTTAAAGACTACAGCTTACTGAATAAAAATGAATATTCATTGACTGATTTAGCGTTAGGTAATCAGGTGATCGGAAGGTTGGTCATTCGATCCCTGGCCGATCCAGTCTGCAGCACCAAGGTGCTCTTTGATGCAGTATGAATGAGTGGGAATGTTAGAGAGGAAGCACATGTAAAAAGAAAAAAGTGGTTGTATGAATGGGTGTGAATGGGTGAATAAGTGCTTTGAGAGACTAGAAAAGCACTTTGTAAAAATACATTTAGTATTCTATGATATACTCTTCCTTGGCACCAAAGGCACTCACAGAAATCAAGATTCTTCTTGGCATATTTAAAGAAATGTATCCAATTCATAAGCTGAGCTATTATATTATAATTTTAAATTGTGCTGTTTTTAACTTACAACTAAGATTTTAGTAACTATGTAAATAAAGGACAGTGGTGTTTTATCTTCATAAATACTGGTTGGAGCTTTGGCTCAGAATACATTGAAGTAATACACTCACACAGAGTTATATTTCCTCACTTATCTTTGTCCACTCAAAAACGAGTACCAGTGCTACTAAGACTGGAAACGATTGTTTTTTTAAAACCACTGTTAAAAACTGTTAATACCTCTGTTATGAGGTTTTTTTAACTATGTAAAAACACATTATACCTATCCATCCATCCATCATCCATCCATCCATCCTTCCATCCATCCATCCATCCATCCATCAATCCATCATCCATCCATCCATCCTTCCATCCATCCATCCATCAATCCATCCATCCATCCATCCATCAATCCATCCATCCATCCATCCATCATCCATCATCCATCCATCCATCCATCCATCCATCCATCCATCCATCCATCCATCCATCCATCCATCCTTCCATCATCCATCCATCCATCCATCCATCCATCCATCCATCCATCCATCCATCCATCCATCCATCCATCCATCCATCCATCCATCCATCCATCCATCCTTCCATCCTCCCATCCATCCATCCCTCCCCCCCTCCACCCCCCCCCCCTCCCCCCCTCCATCCATCCATCCATCCA
>VUQR01025057.1:0-12095 GCA_015108515.1 Hemichromis elongatus | reverse complement strand
GACCGATTTTTTTTAACCTGATAAGATGTGTGTTTTGTTTTTTTTACATACTTGCTGCTGTTGTTTTCTACTCCTCTGTGGCCCAGGGACTGTGCTCACAAACAGAGAATCCCATCAAAGAGTTTGAATAATGGTGTATTTTTTAAAAATGAAGTAATATAATTAATTCATATTGTAAATGTGAGAGTGAATGGTTGTCCGTGTCTCTGTGTTAGCACTGCAACTGCGACTGACTGGCTAATTATTAGTCAGTCATCTAAAAGAGGGAAGGCTTTTAAATATTCATCTGCTCTTGAGTTTGCATTGCCATCCATATAATAAAGAGCTCTAAGTATTTTTTTTGTTTTTAATGACATTATTTTAACTCTTTTCTTTTTTAGTATTTGTTGTACCAGTATGTGTAATATTCAACTTAAGACAATTTTTTAAATCCCAGAATGCAGCAAGTTTTTCTATCATGTGCTTTCACATTAACCCGCATCCACCGTGACACAATGCAATTCCTTCTGACCTTCTTATACTTCTCCATCAATACTCAAAGCAAAAGTTGCATGGAGCTATAGCTGGTCTAATTAACCAAGCTCCATCAACTCTTTTCCATAGCTTCATGCCATGCCTAATCAGCGTTATCCCTAAGTAGTTACTACAGCTCTGTGCTCACCATTTGTCTTGAATATCTCCACCAGTGCACATCCATTCCTCAGACATCCCCTCACTTTCCAATATAGTATGTGCAAACTTTATCAGTGGTCCTTCTTCTGTTTATGTAACCTTACTTCTTTGAAAGTCAGGCAAATTCCTGTATTTGTATGTTTGTGTGGGCGAGCCAGGTTTCAGCAGAAGGACTGTATTATAATAGCATTTTGCATACAGCTTTTTAGAGGAAATGACAACATAAAACATATGAAGGTCTTTTTGGAACAAATTAATTCGTTCCATTTTAACTTTGTTCATAGTTTTGAATTATTTAATAGCAAAGTGTTGTAATTTGAAAGCTACAACCGGAGACTGTTCTTTTCTGAATCTGAGTGACTTGACAGGAGCTGATTGGGTTGTTTGCAGCAAAAGAGGAAGTTGCAATGCAGACCCTGAAACCTGCAAGCTAGTTTATTCTTGAGCCGCCCTAAGCACCGAGAAGGGGAATGACAGGAACTGTCGCTGATAGCATTTTATAATTATTGTGGTTACGGATTCGTGAAAGTTTAGGTTTGTGTGTTTTTAAAGCCCGCTTTGAATTTAGAAATCGAGACTGTCGTGACCGGATACAGGAGCATGTCAGCGATTGACAGTTAGCGAACGAAAATTATGCCTTCATCCTTCTAGAAAAGCTAACTGGCTAGCCATCCGCTGCAGCGTTAGCAACTGGGTAATTTAGCCTCAAAATGCCTGACACAAAACGCTAATTAAAGCTACACACTTCCGTGGTGTTGGAGCAAGTGTCGGCTAGATGCCGACAAAACTATATTTCTGTATTCAACCTAACGGTGGAATTAGCGTTGAACTGCAATGCGGCTAACCGTTGGGCTCGGCATAGCTAATTTAATGTTAAGTCTTTATGCCTGGTAGTCGAAAACCGCTTTATTCGAGCAAGGTTAAAAATATATATATATATTCAAGGCACAGTCAGCGAGGCCACCCTTTGCTAGCTATTTTTATGTAGATATCAGTTTAAGCAGTCGAGCTGAGCATGATGAGCTCCATTTGCGGTTACGTTAGCCAGCAGTACTATAGCTAATGTTAGCTGCACGATTGGCTAACTGGGTAACTAATGTTAGCTTATTACTGTAATTAACCAGCGACTAAGTCAACTAAAGAAAGCATCAGAGCCAGCTAAACATGGTAAGTATAACTTAAACTCTGTTATTTATCCAGTTCATGTTTCTTCTTCCATTCCTGCTGATAGCTAACGTAATGGGTACGCTTAAATCTTTATTCTACTTCTGAATGTAAAGATCTGTCGTTAGTGAAAATAAATATATTGGCATACAGCTGGCAGCATATGGGCATATGTTGTATGGACTTACACCTGTTTACCTGTATTTGTTATCTAACGGTGCTGAGGCCAGGTATTTCACAGGATGTGACAGCTCTTAAAGCCATTTTACGGCACAGGACGCCCATCTTACAAAATCGAATATTTTGTTTGACTAGTGTTGAGTCTCGGCAAGTTGTGGCTTATTTGTGGAATTCAGACTTGCCTGCCAAAGGGGCTAAAATCTCGATATGCTATCTTGCGTTCGGTAGACAGGGCCCAACTTCCTCCACATGAGAAAACAAGGGTAGAGCTGTACATATGACAAACTATATTACGATTAAACCTGTGCTGTTGCCTTTTATAAGTAAGTGCAATAACCAGACAGCAAACTGGCATAATAATTAGCTATAAGAGCAAGATACTTGTATGCCAGTCTATTGTTCTCTTTACTGTGTGTGAACATATGTTTGAGGACCCTCTTTCTGTATTTAAGCATGAATATGTTGCTATACCACCATTATACATAATAATAAAGGGAATTCCTTTAAAGACTTAGCGATTCTATGCTCTATATTGTGACAGGTTGCTCATGTTGTTTGTACTTTACTTTGTATTACCTGTTAGGCTTCAGAGGAGGCATCGCTGCGTGCACTTGAGGGCCTGATGACGGAGTTCTTTCATAGCTGCACAACTAATGAGCGAAAAAGAGAAATCGGTAAGTAAGGTCTTGCAAAACAGTACACTTAAGAAGTATGACCATGATGTGGTATTTTCAGGTTCCCATCAGGCTGGTCTGAAATGGAAACGACACAGAGCAGTGTAAAAATGTGTAATTGAGGGTTAATGTGCATTCATGCATGTTGACCCCCTCCTCCTCATTTCCTGTGTGATTACCTGTAGTTGGTCTTGAATAAATTCCAAATATCTCATTAAATAAGAGCTAAAAATGTTTAAGTAAATGTGAAAAAAGGAAACTGATCAATACATTTCTTGGCGAATGTTGGCTTTTATGGATGCATAGGTTGACAACAACTCGCCCTGAGGTGGTGTGTGACTAGTTGACTCCTAGGTTTAAACATTATTAATTGGTTCCAGCCCTTGCTAATTGTTACCAGAAATACTCTTTAATCTATGATCTAGAGTAGTTCAATGGAAAAAATGAAGTTTAATGTCAGCTGTGTTGACTTATAAAAAAAAAGGCAACACATTCAGTGGACATGTGTGGACGTTAACCTGCTACTGGCTAGCACTTCAAGACTGCAAACTAATCTGACCATGTGGGGAAAAAATGATGCGGTAATTTAAAAGTGTGTAAGTAGTTTGAGCAAAAATGTAAATGTGTAAATTTCATATCTTCTTTAATATATTTAAGAACTCGTTATGTTAATTTTCTATACCATTTAAAAAGTCTAATAGCACATGCATTAACTTTAAAATTGTTATGTGCTTTATTAAAGGTGAAAGAAACAACTTTGTAGAGCTCAGTTCTTGTTTTTTTTTTTTTAAAAAGATAAGGAGCCTTTGTGCTTTGATGTAGATGAACAGTAGAGTTTCCTCTGTGTGACTCTTGCCCTTATCCTTAAAATCCTTAAACGATAGCACATTTCTGCATTGAAGAGTCTGGATCTATAAATACAATGACACTGTCGAGTGTCAGGATTATGTTTAAGGTGGTCTAAAACTGTTTTGTTTCTATAAAAAGCATTAATCTTTTGCATTTTTGCTTTTTTAAATCCACTTCCTGTGTTGTGACGCATTACTTTCAGTCTGATTGCTAGCGAGGTGCTAGTATTGAACTACTTCTGTGAGAGCTCATGCTTACTTCCTTTTTTCTGCAGAAGAGCTGCTGAATAACTTTGCACAGCAGACTGGAGCGTGGCGCCATTGCTTGTTCTTCCTCTCCAATACTCAGAATGAGTATGTAATGATGTACAGTCTCACAGTATTTGAAGTAAGTCCTGTAGGTGAAGATGCATGTTATCAGTTCAAAGTACTAGCAAGAGCTTCTCTCTCTATCTCTCTTTCGCTCTCTTTTTTCTGACATTTTATTTTCAGATAATTTCACATACTTAATACATGCATAATGCAAGAAGAGGCTTATGTTAACAAGAATGTGTTTCATGCCTTTTCCTGTTTCCTAATTTTTTAAAATGCTACAAGTGAAGTTAGTTAAAAGTGTAACACATTTTGCACAGGATGAGTAATAAAGTGCCCTTTAAAAACCACCTTTAACTTAAAATGTATATCTGAGATATATAAGCCTAAATTTATGTTATGTTTCAGACTCAACCTAAATGGATTACATCTTTTATTAAATATAAAACCTTTTTAAAACCCTACTTTTATCAGTGAGTTGTGTGGTTGTTGTACAGCTGATTGGGATCAACTTATGCCTTAATTCGACATAATTTAGATATGAAAGCATCAGACTTGACATTCTCTCACTATTTGTGGTGTATGCAAGAGTTAAAACCAAGCTATGAGATTGCAATTGTGATTCAAGTCTAGTGGAAGCTGGAGGGGGTTGAAAATAAAAGAAGAAATAAAAATACCTTAGTCATTCAGGAGTCAAGAGCACTGAAACCTCTAATTCTCTAGTGAAAGCTGTTAGGAACCACCAACAATCTTTCTAAATATGGATGCAAAACTAATTCAAGGGGAAAAGCCATTCACGAACAAAGAGTCCTCAGATAAGTAACTTAAGACTCAGTTGAGATTATGAATGAGATCAAAAGTAGTTTTGTTGAGATGATCTGTGGCACATTTTTAGGAAGATGGGTCTAATTGATTGAGCAATGAAAATTCCCTCCAATAATTAATGAACTGTTTTAAAATGTAAAAGGCTTGCAGGATCTTCCCCAAGAAGATTTGAGAATGCTGGCAACCTGGCAAAGGTGCTTAACCAAAATGAAGGGTCCTTCCAATAAATTGACAAAATATTTTGCTTGGTCATTTTGGAGTTCTGTGCACAGATTGGGTGGGGAAAAAATAATCCCCCTATGATGGGCCTAAGACATGACCCAGTGTGGAAGTGCACTCCATATGTTTGTATAAATATGCTGTTGTCATCTGTACATATGTATTGTAGTTGATTGCTAATTGTGTTTTCAGAACCTGGTAAACAAGATGTGGATTGGAGTTGCTTCCCAGGACAAGATGGAGATTCGCAGCTGTCTTCCCAAGCTCCTCCTTGCTCAGCACAAATCTGTGCCCTATTTCATCCGTAACAAGCTTTGTAAAGTCATTGTAGACATTGGTCGCCAGGATTGGCCGATGTTCTACCATGATTTCTTTACAAACACCCTTCAGGTAAGGAGTAACCTTTGAAGCTGTTTTTCTGACCTGAATGGTTTCTGTCATATTTCAGGCCAGCCTATTGATAGAAATGACTGGGTTTGCAACCAATATTAGTGAGGGTGGTCTCTGCCTATGCAGCTACAGTTGGAAAAACCACGTCTTTATTGATATTTATCGAATGGTCAAAACTTGTCATTAACGGTATTGGGGAGGTCGTCTTTACGGGTGAAAGAGTGAAGTAATGAAATGCAGCTGATGGAAGACACAGAAGTTGCATTACAAAACCAGAGGTTCTGTTGTATGGAATATGTTCTTGTGTTTATTTCAAGTAGTCCTAAAAAAATATCTCCTTCCTTTCTCAGGTGCATCTGTCACATGTATTCCAATTTTCTTTGAGGTTATCTTTTGTTTTTGTTTTTTTGTTGCCGTGTTTTTAATCAATTTTCTGTACTCACGTCAGCATTTTAAGTTTGTACAAAGATATTTTGAGGAAGTGGCACAGTCTTAAATAGAGAAGTTCAGTTATAATCGAAGAGAAATAATTATTTTGTTTTAATCTCACGAGATATCTGAAATAAACCCAAGGGATTTTTGCATTAAATTGTTCATTGAGGTTGGTAAGCCACATGAACTAGAGCTTGATATCATCTTGTCTCGTGGTGTGTTTTGCTAATAAATGCTGCCTTAAATAAGCAAACTTAGTATGCGTAATGCATTTGTTCTGTAAAGGGAAATTACATCCAATAAAGGTCCTTTTGTTTTATTCTAAAATAGCTGTGTTAGACTTTGAGTGTACTCAACACAACCTGATCTGTTAACCACCTTCTATAAAGTCTGTCAGCGGCCTTTTAACTAAACAGTTTAAAAATTATTTTGGAGAATTAGGTAGGTCACTAGGTAGTTGATCCAATTAACTTAACTTTTTGAACTTTGTGTGTGTATCAATCTCCGATCTATAGTTGATCCAGTCCCCGGCTCTGGCTCCACTGGGGTTGGTTATGTTAAAAACCACATCAGAGGAGCTTGCATGTCCTCGGGAAGACCTGAGTGTTGCCAGGAAAGAGGAGCTCCGCAAACTGCTGCTGGAGCAGGTACCAACAGTGCTTGGACTGTTGACTGGTGAGGACAACTTTTAATACTTTGTGAATTATTAGCGGGGTCTCTCCCTGCCCCTCTGCAACACATGAATATTTTGGGGGGGGGTTTGGTTTGGTTTGGTTTTTTTAAGATTTAGAGGTGGCCCTGTTTTCTAGCAAACAAGCAGTTTTACAATGTTTTTGTTTACTGACATATAATTTTGAAGGAATTTTAATATGTCAAGTTGGAATGGATTTAAAGCACAGTTGTACTTTTAAGAGTCAAGTGATACTATAGAGAAAATTTAATAAGGTTTACTAATTTTATTTAAGATAAAATATGACAAATCTGTGGCTTAGGTGGTAGAGCAGATCAGCTACTGATTGGAAGGTTGGTGGTTCGATCCTTGGCTTCCTCAGTCTGCATCGGAGTGTGTGAATGTTAATTAGTTTGCACTTGTAGTGCTTGTATGAGTGGGTGTGAATGGGTGAATGAGGCATGTTGTATACAGCGCTTTGAGTACGGGAGAGTAGAAAAGCGTTATATAAGAATCAGTCCATTTACCAAATCTCTCGGTATGTATTAGTAACTTGAGTACTTGTTTTCAGGAATTCTGGAGACATACTGGGACAAGCACAGTGTCATAGCTTCTACACCGCCTCCCTCACCCACCTCAGGGGAAAGCAGTGAGTGAATTGTCCCTTTGAATGGTTAAAATGGGAAAGACTTAAAATTGTGAAGCAGGAGTTTCTTTCTTCTTTATTAACCATAACATTTTCTGTTTTTTTGAATCAGTGGAATTGCTGGGCAGCTTGTTTCAAGGCAGCCAGTACTCAAAACTACTTTGTCAGCCTATGGCAGCATTGGACAATGAGAGTCAGCAGCTTTGTTGCCTTGTTTTGGAGTGCTTAGCCCACCTTTTCAGCTGGATCCCTTTGTCCACAAGTATTACACCCACCTTGTTGGCATCCATTTTCCATTTTGCACGATTTGGCTGTGATCTTCGGCCAAAGGCCAAGACGGACTCCTTCATTTCTTCCAACTCATCCTCCTCAAATGGACAGCTTAATCCTGGAACAGTGCCACCAACATCAAATGGACAAGAGCTAAATGGACAGCAAAACGAGGCTAACAAGGTGGACCGGGCCCGGCTTGGTTTACTTGCCATGACCTGTGTCAATGAACTGGTGTCAAAGAACTGTGTGCCAATGGATTTTGAGGAGTACTTGCTGCGAATGTTCCAGCAGACCTTCTTTCTTCTTCAAAGGCTGACACGAGAAAATAATGCTCATACGATCAAAAGCCGCTTACAGGAACTTGATGAGAGGTATGGCTCAATTCTTAATTTGGTGAGAGCATTGGTGCATGAGCAACCTCGCTCTGTACTTACCACTGATACGGGGGTCATAAGGTATTCTCCCTCCATGTCATGTCATTGCCACTGACCAATTGGTATTTTGGTCACACCTCACAATATGACAGTTTCATGTAACTTTACTTGCCATATGATACCATTGCATTTTTAACATCTATCAATAGTATGCATTGACATATATTGTGATTTATCACCTTTTTTCAACTTCATTTTATCCTCAAAGTTAAACTTTGCCAATACCCAATCAGGGAACGTTATCGCACTTTTTTATGAGATTGTCAGTCATACAACACTGTCACTAAAACCTGCCATAAAAAATGGGAATCAGTCTGCAATTGAATGGGGTCAAGTTGGCAATTGTGTGCAATCTGTTTCTGATAATACAGCAATTAACTTTATCGAAAATCACGTATCTGTTGTTGTCTGCATAGACAGAAATTCATATTTAACTTTAAAATTTGCATTTAGCGCCCTTCTTGATTTATGGTTTTAACTACAATGCAACCAGCTGGCAGCCAGTTGAGTTGTTATTGTTGACATGGACTCAGACTGATGATAATATGTTGGCAGTCTGCACCACAAGTTGCACAATATGAATGCAAAGACCAGTCAGCTATTTTAAGTTGTTTGTTGTTGTTGTTTTTTTTGTCTGTCCTATTTTTATCTACTGATTTTTGGGGGTTTTCTCCCATCCCCATTGGTCTTTGATAAGAATGTTCCCTTTTGCCAATATTCTATTAGTTTCTTATGTAATATATATATTTATTTAAACAGTCTGTTTGCAGGGTGGTAAGTTGTAAATATTTTATTTTGAAGATTATATTACAAGTTCAGTTTTTCCTGTGTCTCTTTCATCAAGCTTTTTTTAAACACCTCATCTGTGACATTTTAAATTTTTATTTTCATGAGTGGTCAGACGCATGGGCCACATTGTTATGCTCTTAAACATTATGAAACATTAGGATCAAGTTACATGCTGCACTTAATCTAATAAGTAATAATATCGTTGACCATTTAGACCATCTAAAGTATTTTGTATTTAATATTTCATGTTTTAAATGAAAGATGCATGTCCCGACTTTTTGCTTCAGTTATTTCTTTCTTATCTTGCAGTTACCTGGAAAAGTTCACAGACTTCCTGCGTCTGTTTGTCAGTGTTCACTTGAGGCGAATCGAGTCGAGTCCTCAGTTTCCTATTGTAGAGTTTCTTGCCCTGCTTTTTAAGTACACATTCAACCAGGTAATGATTACCTTTTCCATGTTCATGCAATGCAGTAAAAGATTCTATGCAAACTTCCTTCTTATACACATTATTTTTATTTTTATTTTAGCCTACCCATGAAGGCTATTTTGCCTGTTTGGACATTTGGAGTGTGTTTTTGGATTTTTTAACGACAAAAATCAAAAGCAGGCTCCCAGACAGAGAAAGTGTCCTGAATAGGTAAGGCGCTCAAAAGACTTGTTTACAGAAACACTCAGCGAGCTAAAATTTATTTAATGATCTCCTATTTTGTCATTGATTGTCATTGAGTGTGAAATTGCTGTTGTGAAATGTATTCATGTGTCAACTGGGCAGGTACAAAGATGCCCTAGGTCTTCTGTTAAGGGAAGTTCTGAATCGCATACAGTTCAGATACAATCAAGCCCAGTTAGAAGAGCTGGACGATGAGACTCTGGATGATGATGTAAGAACTTAATAATTGAAAAATAATTAATTAATATTGTTAATATTATCTGCACCGTTACATATTATCTGTGTATCTTGTAGCCGCATGAAGCATTAAGTTTGCATTACAAAAAGAATAAGTACAGACTAAAGAAATGGCTTTATCTTCAATGTCTTGACTGCTCTCCTTCTTTTTGTACCCATAGCAACAGACTGAGTGGCAAAGGTACCTGCGTCAGAGTCTGGAGGTGGTTGCCAAGGTGATGGAGCTGCTCCCATCCCATGCTTTCTCTACTTTGGTAAGAGATCACTATTGGTGTCACATGTTGTACATCGTAAGGCAGTTTAGAGACATTTTAAGAAGATCAAGTCAGAGGTTTATTATTTTAGATTTTGAACAGAAATCGAGTAGCAGAAATGCTCATAACCTCATAATGACCCATTTATCAGCACAGTGTATTTTCCTTAAACAGTGAAATCACTTGTCAATGATGGCAAGAAGTATCTTCTGTTCTGCATTGTAAATGTAGTTGTAAAGTAGTACATTAAAAGGTTAAACTGTTATCAAATACACACCAAGGTGTCCTAGGCCCCATTAGTACCTGCTCTGATCGACTCGCCACAGTTTCCATAGGGTCATAATGTACAAGTGCAGCGGCCCACAACCTTTTTTGTGCCATGGACCGGTTTAATGTCAGACAATATTTTCACGGACCGGCTTTTAAGGTGTCGGGGAAAAATACAACAAAATAAAACAATACGACCAAGACAAAAACTGTGGTATTTTCTAAATATAATAATAAATGTGAATTCACTATGTAATTTTGTAGCTTTATTAGCAGCGTCTTCCTGGAAATGCACCAACAACATTGAGAGTAACTCCCCTCCTCACAGCCCCTTAATGCTTTCTGTCGCTATGATAACGTGTAAACATTTCTTTCAAAATAAGACACAACAAAGAAGACCCAGGTAAACAGAGTTAACGATAAAAATTTCACACACAAAAAGCCACAGACCAAGCAACAATATTCCTGCCTCAACGTCTACCTTTGTTGTAACGTTTGTGTTGCATATTAAGTATGTCGCTGGACCCTCAGACATTTTGCTATGACATTGACCACACATATTTGAAGATGTTTGTAATGGTAAAAAATAGTTGAGTTGAGTTGTGGCGAGTCAATCCAAGTACGTACTAATGGAAAAGGGGTTTTTAATGTTATGAGTGCAGAAAAGTGTTTTAACACATTTTATTGTTATTTAATCAGTTGAAAGTTGAGACCGATGCATGGTCATGCACTTGAGTGTTAATTGTAAAAACATCTGACCTTTTTAGTTTAACATGTAGAACTGCTAGCTAGTTTCTTCTAATGTCACGGAATGAGCTTCATTTCTTCTTTCTTCTTCACTTCTACTTCTTCGAAGTCGTTTCCCCTTTAACACAAGTGGAAACGACTTCGAAGAAGATAATTGCAGCTTTATTAGACTTGTTTATGATTCTTTTATAAAACAGAACTTGCTTCCTTAAAATTGAGTAGGCCTTTTATTAATGACTTAAGTTGTCTTTGAGTTCTGAGGTTATAATAATGTGGGTGTTTTTAGTACATGTAACAATCTCCTCCTTATTCTTCTCTTTGCTCTAAAGTTTCCAGTTCTTCAAGAAAATTTGGAAGTATACCTCGGTTTACAGCAGTTTATTGTAACTACTGGCACGAGTAAGTACACTTTATAGATGGGGGGGCATTGCTCTTATGTGTACTCAGTAATGACATCACTTCTGAAGATTAAAATAATAGATCGATCCTGTGACATTTGTTTTTTGTTGATTTTATCCAGGTCGACGGCTAAATATTACTGCTGAGAACGACTGTCGCCGACTTCACTGCTCTCTCAGGGACCTCAGCTCCCTACTTCAGGCTGTTGGACGCTTGGCTGAGTATTTCATCGGAGAGGTTTTTGCTGCACGTTTCAGCGACGCCCTGGCCGTGGTAGAGAGGTAAGCGTGTTTTACAAATAAAGGTCAACGCTGTTAGTGTTGCAGATTTTTGTTGCCAGCTTTACAAAATCTTAGGTTGACATTGCCTTCTCTTTTTTGTGTGTGAGCTTTATTTAAATAACTTTTTGGTTGCAGGAATTCTGAGTTCTTTGTATTGTAATTGATGATTTTAAGGAATGAATAAAATATTTAAAAAAAAACCATTTGTGTCTTTTTAAAGATTGGTTGAAGTGACTTGTTACGGCTCCCAGACCAGCCTTTATGACCTGGAGACTGCTGTGCCTTCTGTGCTCAAACCAGACCTCATTGATGTGTGAGTATCATGTTTAACCCTCTGGGGTCGTGGAACGCGCCCACGCGTCAAAATCACATGACCACTTTAAGACAACACAGCAACAAGATGCAGCGAGCCAGAGTCTTCTTTTACTTGGTTCGAAAGTGCGGACTTCAAACTATATACCACTTTTTGAATCGTGTTGATAGGCCACGTAGAACCAGAGGTATGATGAAAAATACACGCCATGTTTTTTTCTGAATAAAACAGCGGTGTTTACAGCAGGAACGCTGCGATTTCTGCGGACAGCGCTAGCAAACACTCTCCGCTTGCGAGTGAAAAAAAAAAAGAAAAAACACCCCTTCCCTATTAGTGGAAAAATATACGATGTCGACCAATCAAAAAAAAATGATCTGGCAACATGTGGCATTTGGTTGT
>VUQR01025053.1:0-15043 GCA_015108515.1 Hemichromis elongatus | reverse complement strand
AGATATACTTTATTAATCCCGAAGGAAATTATGGGTTACAGCAGGCAGCATGCTAGTTGGCACATGCGCACTTACAAAGGAACCTCCCGACCAAACATACACAGACATCACATAGGGACACAGGTCAGATAGGTAGGCTGATAGGAAAAACAGCGAAAATACACAACATGAGGTGAGAGAAGGAGAGAAAAAAAAACTCCACCCAGACTGAGCTCCTAATGGGAGAATAATTTGAGAACAGAAAAAAACACCTCAGCACAAAAAGCACATAACTGTTAATACACAGTATAAACACATGAACACCATGTAACACGTGACAAGCAGCGGGGTGGGTAAGGGGTGAGAGAAGTAAGCCAAGGTAGACACAGCCATCCTGCCCTGCAGCCGTCCAGTGCTGGGCCCAGACCTGCCGTCCGACTTTATTAGTCTCACAGGTGGGAAATTTGTTTCGTTACAGAAATAGAAAGAATAAGATATTGTACAGAATGGAATAGAATAAAATAAAATACTATATACAATATAATAAAATAGAATAGAATACAAATACAAATACAAGTGCTATATACAACTGAGTAATAGACAATAAAAGAGTATTGCACTTATAGCAGACTTATTGCATGTGTGCAATAATATATCAATATAATCACTCATAACAATAAATGTATGCTTGAAGCAAATGGGCTACAGCAGCAGGAGACCACACCAGGTGTCACTACTGCTGGCCAGGAACAGGAAACTGGGGCTACAATTCGCAGGAGCTTGGACAATGGGACCACAGAAGAAAATAATTGCCTGGTGACATTTGTTTCAGGTAGGTTCAGAATCTAGAACGAGCAACATAAAACCATGGACTCATCCTGCCTTTGGCTGGTGGTGGTAGTGTCCATCCCATGTCACAAAGCTCAAATCAAACTGGTTTCTTTTAAATAACAACAAGTTCACTGTACAAAGACAGTAGTCCTGAATGCAAAAACTGTTTCAACCTGGCAATGTGTGCCTAATGAATTGATTGGCCAATGTATTTACCTCAAAAGGTGGGAGCACCAATTTATACCCATTGCTTCACCAGTTTATATTTCATCACTTCACTGATTGCCATTCTTTTTTTCTAACGGCCCTTATTCTCCTCACTCCTTTCATCATTCCCCTTTGTTCTCCCTTTCCTTCTTCCACATGAGTTCAAACTATTTACCGGTATTCAGCTTCCCACTTTTCCTGATGTTTCCCTTACCTTGTTGCATTCTTCCTGTTATGGTTCTTGACATCGTTGCTACTCGTTCAGTCACTGCGTTGAGACCGTTGTAACATATTTTATTCCCGACATTACATCATGTTCTTTTGTTTTCTCATGTGTAATACCTCACGCAGTCATGCTGCTGCTTTGATCACGGCGTTGTGACATTTCACGTTTTTTAATAAATTCATTTATTCTCTTTTGCTAACCTTTCTTCTCCTCCTGCTTCATTAGACTTTGGAATAACTGTTGTTGTGGCAGCGCTGGCAGTTGTGCAATTAAACTTGTGTATTTTAATGGCCAAATGCTTCATGAACCATTTGTTTATATTACCTCAACTCTCACAAAGCATGAATTTGGCATGCAAAACTTCCCTAACTAATTAGACTAAATGTTACCCTCGGCAATGCATTTTGGATTAGCAGGGCCTCCAAGGAAAAGCTATGACATACTGCATTCTTGGATTTATGTTATTGCTGTTGTTCTAATTGGGCTAAATCTAGTTAAAAAAAAATCTTTTAAAGTGTATCCACCCTGCCGCTGGAACTCTGAGTGCTTACATATGAAGGTAATCTGTTGTTTTTTCTTTGATGGTGACAATCAGTGGAAAGCAATGCGAATAGGGAGAAAGAGTGAGAGAGGGAAAATGACGAAGGACTGCTCAAAAGGGTTTAAGAGCAGAGAGAAATAATACAAAACAGAAGAAATAAACTGATTGAGTGGATTTCAGAAGAATGTTTTTATGTTTTGAACAGGTTTGTAAGCTTTTGAAATTGGCTCTGTGTTGATTATTATGCTTTGCATACTTTTTATTTCTGTCTTGTGCTGCACACAGATATGATTTTGCACTCCAGCAGAAATATCTGTGCAGAGTGGTTGATAAAACAAGAGAGAGGGGAAAAAGAGGGTGGAATGTGAGCTCACGCGTTACTATAATCTACGTCTCCAATTAGACAAATATATCTGTAGCAAGTATTATTCTTTCTTTGATGCCAGTAATCCGTGACACCTGACAAAAAGCATAAAGAGAAAAGTAATTGGAACAGGAAAAGAGGAAAGAAAAATGGAACATGAGCCGATGATTATATGTGTAATCTGAATATGCAGCATATGGCGCACAAGCAGGTCTCCTTCTTTATGCACCAGCAGCTGCTCATACATTTAATCATTTAATGTTCCTCCTGTTTCATGTTAAATTATGCGCATTTTTTTGTGCGTTTACATGCATGCTTTGTGCCCACAAACACACACACAAGCAAACAAATGAATTATACTCAATTTTCTTTCCTTTAATGAACCATAGACATATGGACTGTGTTTTCCTCTCTTGGTAAGATTTGTTGCCTATGAGCTACTAAAAGCAAACAAATCCTACAACGTCATCTGCATCACTCCTGCTTCATTCTTGTGGGCGTGCCAACAATAACCAAGATTACAGTTTAGCTAACATCATGTAAATAATAAACTGCCCACTGTCTCTGCTAACCCACATGACCTTGAGAAAGGCATGGTTTCTGCATTATCTGATCTTAGTGGGCAAAGTGGCTTCTAAATATTCATTTCTCTGTCAGTCTTGGTGGGCTTATCACCATCTTTCATCTTCTCTCTTTTTTGGGCTGAAACTTTGCTATCCCCTAATGCCTTTAGAAAAAAAAATTTATAGACAGTTAACTACAGCACTGTACTATGTTTTAGTGAGTCTTCAGTAACTGTTTGGTTTTTATATTTTTTTTTTTATGAACTTGTGATTTAAAGATTTTGGATTTGGATATTCCTGACTTGCAACTACCAGACATGTAATTTACAAAAGCCCCACATCATTTAAATATACAAATGGATTAAAATTATTAATATGGCCTTGAGGATCAGATGTGTCAGGGTGAAGAGGATTAATTCGGCTTGGAATGGTAAATGATCTGGTTCTTATATAGCGCTTTTCTACTCTATCTTGAGCACTCAAGCACTTTATGCAACTTGTGCATCCACCCAATCGCACAAGCACATTTTTCCCTTAGCTGTTACCAAGTGCTTCCTAACTAACATTCACACACACACGCATTCATACTCCAATGGATGCATGGGAGAGCAACTTGGGGTTAGTATCTTGCCCAAGGATATTTGGTATACAGACTAGGGGAAGCCAGGAATTGAACCGCCAACCTTCCAATCAGTAGATGACCTGCTCTACCGCCTGAACTACAGCCCCCTCTATTGTAAGCCTCTAGGTGTTGAAGAAGCCTCTGAGGCAGGGGGATCTCATTGAGATGCCCCTGTTGTTCCTATATTGAGAAACAGAGAATGAAAAACAGAGATTGGGGTGAGGGGTTGTGACAAATGGGACATAAAAGGATTAAACAAGCCCATATAACATTTTAAACAGGAAATCTGATTAGGGTGAGATGTGGTCTTGTTCCTAAATCTAAGTTAATCTAAGTTATAACTTCATAAAATGAAAGTTGAAACTCTGTTGTATTTTTTTAAACCCTGCACAATCAGGTGATGCTAAAGTGGTTTCTAACTTACATAAAGAGTGCAATAATGTGTGCACCTAGGACAGAGACATCTATCTGGTGCAGCCAACGTGACATTGATTCTTTGCAAACACCTGCAAAAACAGCACGCTAACACAATGCTAGCAGAGATGAAACCTGAATGATATTAAAGCTGAATGAATGCAAGCCTTAACCAAGCTGCAAGAGCCTTCAAAGGGTAACAAATCAGTGATGAGCAGTTGGAGTTTTCAGCCCTGTAGCTGTACCTGTGCAGGAGAATCACTGTGCAGCTGGCCCGTGCGTTTATGGAAAAAATATTAAAAGAAAGACCCAATGTGTGTACAATACTTTTAAAAAATATGATTGTGTAAAATGGTAATCATGCGACAATGAGGGCGTGCTACGCATCTAACACAAAAATAATGCAACTCATAGTTTACATTATTGTTAAGTTATATTTTCCAGGGAGTTTTTTTTTAAAGAAATGAAATGTGTAGCTTCATTTATTATTATTATTTTAACATACTGAATACGTCAGATTGTCCGCATGGATAATCTATATCTTGTTTCTTTCTAAAGGGACATGTGGCACAAGAGAAGATTTTCATTTAGTCTAGTTGTGTATGGCGGAAACAGACAGAGTATTTCTATTAAGTACTAAATTTCCTCTTTCATCGCAAAGGCTGTGTGGCCTCTGTTAGCATCGGATCCAAAACCTACCACAAACAAATCCGGTAATTATAATGTGATAAGAGATGTTACAGGAATATGTTCTCCACCACCGGCTCCTAATGGGCAGCTGTAACTTCTACAAACATGTTGGTTGTTGTATCAAGAATTTGATAAGTTCTTTGGTGTACCAGATATTTTCCAAGATACTGGTGTAAACTTACCTCTCTAATATATGTGAGTCATGTTGTAAAACTTGCGGTTGGGTGGTCAGGAATCTCCCTGTAGGAAATATCTGATATTTGATAAATGTGGCAGAAATCCGGGTTCGTATCTGCTTATTTCCTCTCATCATGCTTTCTTTAAATTAAAGTTCATCATTGAATTATCTCATTTTAGTATATTTTCCTCCATGCCTTTCTTTGCTTTCACTATTAATTTCCCTGGATGTTCGTGGCCCTCAGAGATATTATTTCTAACGAGTGAGCTTCACGGTTTTTGCTATTTGTTGGCTTGTTGTCTTCCTCTGTTCTGTGTATCACTGCCAATCAGATTGTAGGCTGTGGAGTGAAGTACCAGCATTAATGATCCCAGTAATGCTTTGCACAGTTCCTTGTGAAATGTAGTGAGAAGTCTCATTTTCTTGAATACACAAACACTTAAATATAATGTCTAATGCCCGTGAGAGGAACTGGAAGAACATTTCCTGCAAGCTGATTATATCAGTTTCTGACATAATCAACATGACTAGATTCTCCAAGCAGTAGTAGCAGAACTCAAAACAATACATCCTGGGCAATTTAGTCCTTTACATTTTGTTGTATAAACTATTTATTGCATCTATTCACTTGCTTTGAATGTTATCAACCAGTTAAATACCCCTTTTAGCTAATGCTTTACGTTAGACAAGCTACACACACTAGTAGGCCAATATTAGCATATTATCCATTGTGATCATTGATAAACACATTGTAAACAAAGTCATGGTAGACACAAATGTGGAACCTCAGGAGAAAATACTTGAAACCAATCCAGGCAGCTATTTTAAAGCCCACAACTAAATGAATGGGAATAGAGCCAAAGCTTTCATTTCAATGGTCAATGTCACCCAGATTATGTAGGAAACCTCTTATTGTGCTGAATGAAAAAACAGATATAAATGCTCTGCTGATTTTGACTGAAAATTTGAATTTTAAACTGTAATTTTAGCATCTAAACCTAACCAAATAATGAGGGTTGATTGGGAGTATTGTCCTTGTCACCCGTAACCATTATTTAATGAGTTGATAACAGAGGTGGTGGAGGACCTCTACTAGCTATTTCTATGGTAGTAATAAGCCTAATTGAATTCAGATTCAAACCTATTCAAAGTATAGTTTTGAAGTATATGAGCTCTTTCCAGTTCTCTCCAATGTATTTGTTTTAGAAGGTATTTAGAGCGGATGTGGTTCCTCTTCCTCAGACGTCTAAATCGAGCCCGAGCCCTGAAGATGTAAAGGCCCTGTAAGTGACACAAAAGCAAGTTTATTTCTTTTTCTGATTTTTACATTTCCTGGGCTGTAAGTTGTGATTTTTCATTTGTGTTTGTAACAAACACTTCACAGAATTATTTCTATTGCATGCAGACCATCCTTCCACAAGCACAGATATAACCTGCAGTGATTTCACATGCCAGACATTTAAACTGAGCTAAACAAAATAAATTCAGACAAATACAGAAGCAGCTGCGTTAAAACGTAATCATATCAGGAAACATAGCAGACAAGCGTGTGGGGGAGAAACCTGTTTATTGTGTACTTCACACCAAAATGAATGTATACAGGAATGAGCACATGGTGTGTGCATGACGCATTAGTTGGCGGTATGTGTGGGCTTTTCGTTTGACTTTTAGTGATGCAGCATGGATACAAAGCAGAAACATTGGCTTCCTATGTGGTCTATATCATTCAACACATGGAGAATTAGATTTGAACTACATGTCTACACACTGACACTGAAATGTGTTATTTCTATCCACTAAATATGTTTTTGCATCTGTGTTTTCACTTGTATTTGTATATATCATACGTGTGTGAATGTGTGCGCCTGCATTGTGGAGGGTCTAACCCTCATTTATGTGTGCATTTGAATGAAAGCCTCCCTTCTAAACAATCAAAAAAGTTTGATAAAACTTTGAAATCAAGCCAAAATAATAGAGAGAGGAGAAAAAGCTTTTAAATAATTTCAACTACGATGGAGACATTAGTCATTTAGACATCAGTGCACATTAAATCTTACTTTGGGAGAGGAGGGCAAAGCAGTCATCGTTCCTAAAAATATTTCCTTGTACAAATGTTATGACAGTCATGTCATTCTTCACATATTTCTATTACTCCAATAAGCCTTAAATATTCTGTCTTGACGAAGATAATCTGCTGGTTTAAGTTTTTGATTATGTGCTTACATTTACAACAGCTTTGACCTTTCGCGCTGCAGTGACTTCTGTATCTTGCCTGTTTACCTTTACTATTCATACGCTTCTGTTTTTCACCCTGCTCATCTCAGTCCTCTGTTTTGTTTTGTTTTTTTTACCTCTGCCTTCTCAGTAAATCACTCCCACATTTTGTTCATCCTTTAACTGTTTTTTAAATCATCGTCATTTTTCTCTCAAGGGTTCATTTCTTCAGCTGACCTTCTTTTTTTTTTACATTCCCACTGAAATTTTTATCTGTTTTTTTCCCCCAACCAATTTTCAAAATGTTTTTTCTCCATTAACATAAATGGAGTTGTAGTGACTAAAGAAGGAAAATTTTGGAGGAAGGACAAATGATGAGACGAAACAGAAAGGAAGGACAGGATGAGCAGGAGAAATGAAGATGAATTTTAAAACAGAGAAACATAGAAACACAGAGAAATGAGACTTGCTAGAGAAGACAGATGTTAAGATAATTTCTCTTGGGATGAAGGAGGGGTGATCTGTTATAATCAAAACTGTAGATATTTAGAGGAAGGTTGGAATTAAAAGTATTAAACAAATGTTATTGAGAAAGACAAGCACTTGAGTGAATGCAGAAAAAGATACACAATTATATAGACAAAAACAAAAAGGGCAAAACCCACAAAGACAAAAGTAAAAAAACGAATTGATTAAGGAAAAGTGAAACTTTTTTGATCCTTCCCAGGCTGCGGCAACACTCCCAGTAATCTGAGGACTTGATGGAGAACACTTCATTTGATGGGTGTAATGCTACCCTCTGTGACCTCCCAGAGCACTTAATGAGGAAATGACCGCCACACTCTGGGTAATTTGTGCCAATTAACTGCTATGGCAACCACTGATGTAAGGGTATCCGCTGTCCTTTAATCAGGCTGCGGGACTCATCTCAGGTAATGCTGAGAAATGTGAGAATTTATGTACACACACTGACTCATAAAACCACACACAGGCATACTTTCTGTTACAGTTGGCATCACTTAGACAGCCTTTCTGCGGCAAAGCAGACCAATGAACACAGATTTCCTCCGGCCCAGGTCAAGTTTTTCAGTTGTCCTGGGTAACAATGAACCTCTTAAACAAAAATCTTGTTTTACGACAACCCGGGCCTTTCTTTTCGTTTTCAGCACCTCTTAATGGTTGCAACAACATCACTGTAACAAGTGTACCAAATTTCAGCGGGGAGTTGTCCAGGGGTGATGATGATGCCTTATGTTTGGCTTTTTCTGCAGGCGAGTAGCTCGTTTTATCAGAATTTGAAGGAAGCATCTAAAAGTTCTTTAGATTTGTCATAGAATCAGTAAAAAGTTTGACCAGGTTGTACCATTAGAGTGAAACTGATGAAGTTTTCAGGTTAATTAGTATTCATCTTCTTTTGCACTATGAAAATTCATAAATAACTGAAGAAATATTTCAGGCTGAAACAATCCCATCCGTAAAACCCACAGAGGCTTAAAACAACTCACACCAGCCTGATTATAGCTATAAAATAGATAATAAGACAAGAGCAAAAATGATTGGATAGTAAGTGAACCATATGACTATAAAAAATTGCCATGCCCAGCTAAAATGTGATGCTCGGTATTCAGCATGAGGGTTAAAGTTATTCCACATTTTATATTGGATGTTGGTAAGATTGCTTCTCTGCAACCAACCCCACCAGGGATGTCATGAGCTGAAGTTTCTTACTCTACAATTTACTGTCTAAAACCAGATTTCATGATTTACAATTCAAAAATCATTAGAAAATTATAGAATAGTATTTCCATAAACAACCAGTGCCTTGGAAAAGTCTGTAAAGTATATAAACAGCTTGGTTTCCTTATGCTGAAATGAAAAAGTGCTGCAAGCCGTAATATAAGAGCTGTTTTGCTGTGCAAATATTACACCACTGCAATTATTCAAAATGACAGTTAAAACCTCTTGGAACAAGTTGCTGCTGTTATCAAGGGCTGTTAGTGGCTCATTACCTTCTTTTTACTTTTCAAAACACATTCACATGGCACAGGAAGCAACGGGGTTTATAGGAAATGTGGTCCTAATTTTGAGAAACAAAAAAATGTTACAAGTAGCACCTTTAATAACCTTTATGAGCACCAATTTAACACCATTGTTCTTACACAGTAAAGCCTAGCCATGTGGTTTGTAGCTGGAAGGACACCAGCTTCAATTCACATATTCACTGGGGAAATCTGGCTCAGGAAATAATCAGAAATGCCCTCATTCTTTATGATATTATGATGAGAAAGGCAGGTAAACTCCAGCAGTGGGCAGTGAAGCTGAATACTTGCTGTAAGATGAGGAGTGCGGTTGTGGGATCTGTCGTACGAGCTTGAAAAAGAGACTGCGTGTTCAGCAAGCTTTCCCTGAATAAATAAAGGTTAAAAACAAAGTCAACATCCCAGTGTTTCCACCCCACCCCTGACTCATCTCTGCTGGGGTTAGTTGTCCTTGTCAGCTTGCCTGGTGTCTGTTTGGTGGCATAAAGGGAAAGCAGGCTGGCAATTCAGCAGTTTTGGCTGCTGCATCCCTCCTCTCTTCCTCCTCGTCTTCCACTCTTGAGCTTTCCACATGGTTTTCATTTTCTGTGCAAGCCACAAGGACAAAAATCAGTCCATCTATGGAAGTCCATGATTGCAACAAATATGTTTTTCTTCTGTGTTTAGGCTGTTTTTTTTAGTTTCTAATCCACTACTGACAGATAGTTAACAGGCAGAGAAAAGAGACCCCTAAGGTTTTTCCTGTCTGGGTTTATCTCCTCTGTGCTTCTGTCCATTGTAGCAGAGGGGAAGTGGTTTGTGCAGTGTGGGCCATGGTGGCTACAAACACCAGAGACAGACAGATAATTATACTATCAGACTGGGGAAATCCTCCAATTGTGTAATGCCTGCGTGCATGCAGACACATTCTCTCTAATCTGTTAATTGTTTTTTAGTGATATAATTTATCTGTGCTTTATTTGATCAAAAATTACACTTTCACACTCAAATCAAGTTTGGACAAACACTTTGAATCCTTTTAACCTGCTCTTGACTCTGGTCTTTGTAGTGCTTCAGGCAGACATTGGCTAAATCCCAAAAGGCTGGATTTCCCGGGGAGAACTCAGACGTTGAACCGCACTCATGCTAAACACTAGAAGGATGAGCGCTATGCCTTAGAAGAAATGTCCAAGACAAGCTCCCACGAGACTTTCTGGAGCTCTGCATAAATTATGTGGCTTTTCAGCACATGACAGTCCGTGCTTGACCAGACTGGGTGGCACTGTGAGAATAACTACGAGGAACACTACAGTGTTTTGTTGCAAAACTCTAGCAACAGTTTGCTTGCATTGAATCCAGTGGCTACATGTCTTCATTAGTATAAGAATTATGTGTATTATATTATATAATGTTTGTTAGGTTTATTATTATGTAAAAGTGAGCATATAATTTAAACCTCAAGCAGTGGGTGAGGAAACGTGGGAACAATCAATACACATAACAATCCCAGTGCCTCAGGTACTTATTAGTTTTACTGTGTATTGTCTAACAAAAGACTGGCCACTTGAATTGCATACAATGTGTGCAGCTGTGAAAACATGAAATTAGGATTTGCTGCAAAGCACAAGAATGCTGAGCTTAAAAGCTTTCTTGATTCCACTTTAGTGTAGAATAATTTTACATTTTCCAAATGATTATATTCTTACCACAAAGCACTTGGTGTGAGTACAAATTCAGACACCTGGAAGCAAAACATTAACTCATATCACAGAGATTTTTTCCATATGTTTGTGTATGACTTTGATATTCAATTAGAAAGTATTACCCTCAGAAAACAAAACCTGGTAAATCAGTTAAATGAGGGCTGCATTCTGCCGAGAGCATGAATAAAAATCAAATACTCCACACAGCTAATAGGTTGCTTAAATCCCTTAACAATTAAGAGTTGAAAAAAAAAAAAAAACCCAAAAAACCCAACCTTTAAGTAATTTTAAAGTATTTTGTGTTTTTTGGTCTTCTCTTCTGTCAAAACCGCAAAGATATGTCAGGCTTAAAAATGATTTCGGTGGCAGTCCCTGAATAATAAAGCAGCAGTAATATTGTTATTGTGGTTTAGGCTGTGAAATGAAAATTGTTGAACTATCTAATCTCAGCTGTCATTTGTGTATCTAACGCCCAGAAATGCATTTTTTCTGCCAAGCAATACTCAGCTTTAAACAATCGTCTCCTGTCAGCAAGATTCTTCTGTCAGATTGATCAAACATTGGCAGGAAAACACGAAGTAGGGAGTGGGCACTCTCAGTCCTTACAGCCAGACTCAATTAGCAAACAGACAGAAAAAAAAAATTCAGGTTATGAATAATAACAAAGCAAGAGGACCTAGGAATAAACGAGGGCTTATTGTCCACTATAATTTCGTCAAACAGTTGCTCAGTCACCTGCAGCATGCCATGTTTTCATATGTCGTATCTGCCCTCTGACTGGCACTTATCATGGCTCAGTGACGCTGAAAAAAATCAGCGGTTGCTCGGTGATCGCTTATTTTTGCTGAGACTGATTGCAGGTAGCTGTGACAACCAAGTGGTCACTCAGAAATACTGCATTCAACAACCTCAACCTCTGGGCAACCATAATGACAGGGTGACCTGACAGGTCACCTGGTGAGAGACAACCTCAGACTGATAATAATCTGCACACCTTTTCTGCAGAACATGTCCTTGCAACAAACTTAATTCAAATGGTTGTATATATATATGTGTGTGTGTAAATAAAAGCCAAGATTTTTAATAGATTTTACACAGTAACCCCAATTTTATCCCACGTAGATTGTATGTAATTTCCAGCTTAACCTGATCCTTTCAAAAACTGATAGCTGTCTCCAACAGCTGTGACTTTAGCATAAGATGAAACAAGTCTTCTTTATGCAGCAAATTAAAAAGAATAACATTATTTTTTAAAAACAACTTAACCTCATTCAGTTCCAACAACGGACAAACTGATAGTTATAAATACTTTCAGCATTTGTTTCACAACAGCTGAAACTATTTGCATTCACTGGAAAAGATAAGTAATGAGGAACTGGAGCAAACGCTAATCAAAAGCACCTAATATGTGTTGGCATAATAAACTCATTACATTTTTTTTTTATCAGCCTTGCTACAAATGACAAAGACATTTACTGCTTAAATGCTTTGCTCAAATATAAACAGATGTGTCAGAGATTCATTCCTATATCTTGCCTTTTGGGGCATTTTATTATTGAGCATATGAGCATATGAGCATATATATATACATATATATATATATATATAAAACTGGTTGTTTTAACATGATTTTTAAAAAATCTTTACCTAGTGTGATATAGTGTTATATAATTTTTTGGCATCATTTTATGTTGACGTGCAAATCTAGACGAGCCTAGTTTTTGTTTTTACTCATACTTTTGAGAAGAATATTCAAAAGCTTTGATGCAAAATATAATGGAGGAGTTTTCAGTTGGAATGCCAAATATTTGCATATTTTTGTAATTGTTTGAGGGCTAAAGAAACCATGCAAACAGAACCCAACAAGCACTGACAATGACTCCACTTAAAGTTACCAACCCTCTGTCTGAAGACTCCCATTGTGCATTATCATGTGTGGTTAGCAGGTTTTTGCCCAATTCATGTGCTGTGCATGGCTCTGTTGGAGCTTATCTCTTGTATTTATCCAGCACTGATCCACTGTAGCTCTGCCTGGAAGCTGTTGCCTAGTCAGGAATTCAGGGTTGTGACAAGGTTTACGTTGGCTGAACCGCCTGAAACTAGAGCTCAGCTTTGCAATGCAGTCAAATAAATCATCTAAAGAGAGGGATGGTGCACAGAAAGACAAACAAATAGCTTTTTTACCAAAGTTGTTCCAGGGGTAGCTTTTTTTTTTTTAAGAGACAGAGCGAGAGGAGCAGAGAGAGATGCCGTTACAGATGAGCAGAAAGCGATACGGTAGGGTTTACAGATGCTAAATACATGTCAATCAGCTACTCTCTAAGTTAATTTATAGAAAAGGCCTTCATTAAAGATTGCATTCCTAAGTATCATTATGTGGTCTGTGGTTTCATTCATAGCCTTAAGCTGTATAGCACCAGAAAGACACCCAATCTTAACTCTGTTTAAACAGCGGTAGATTTTCTCAGAATCAACAACTGCTGGGGGTCGGAATGAACAACGGAGACAAACAGAAAAACAGATGAAGAAACAGAGAAGAGAGGGGAACAGGAGCAAATCTGAGATGCTCATGTGGCTTCACAAAAATCACACTAAGGCATTTTGTGCATCTATCAAGAAGTAAAAACATGAAAAAAGTAAGAGGGACTAAAGGACGAGAAACGAACACAAGAAGAAAAAAGCAAGAAGAAAAACTGAAGTGAAGACTGAAGATGAGGAGGAGGTAAAAGCAAAGTGTTGTGAATAACGCAGCACAATGAGAGGGTTATTGGAGCAAATTGCTTCTCTCTTTTCCAATCACATTCAGCATGAAAGAATCTGTTCCCTCTGGACAGCAGCCATCAAGAGCACAATGCGGACATCAGAAACGCTCTCCCTTTCCTCAGCCTCGTTGTCAACATGCTCATATTACAGAGTTCTGACTGTAACAGTGAAGCTGCTCAAGAACAAGTACAACAATACCGTGTTATACAACTCAGGTTCAGATGTATGTCAGCCTTACTTAAAACACACAGTACTAAACTGTTTTGCTAGCTTTGTTCCCAGAGAACCATAATTGCTGCTTGGATCTCTGTGGCATCACTGTGACATCTACAGCACAGAAGGTTATGCTGCATGGTTGGGCATACAAAACGAGGGAGGTTTGACCCCAGCGCCCTGCTTTCCAGATGTTGCTCGGTTGAGGCTTCTAACCCTCTTGGTTGTCGCAAAACACTGGGTTTAAATATGGAAAAAAATGCAAATGCGCAGAGCTTGGTATTGGTTTCAATTCCTTTAGGTCAACAAACAGATGCAGGCAGAAACTAAACCAAAACACTTCAGGGATGAGTGTTATCAATCATCATTCTTCACGGTCGTCTTACTTCTGCTTACTACAATACACCACTCTTATATGCACGTCTTGCCCTGTCCTCTACCACCGCTAAGCATACTATAATTCTATTAATTTAGGATAATCTTACTATAATGACTGTAGCATATGCTTGTACATTGTATGTCTGTATCTCCTCGTTCAAACGTGTACAAATCTGAACCAAACTTTTTATGAGCATTGCCACGAATACGGCAATTGTTAAATTCGTTATGTTTATAATAAGTGTCATGATGCCAATTCCAATTGGTGTAATAATTCATGGATCTGCGGCTGTGATATTATATTCTCAATTTGTATGTCTTTAACATAATGTTCAATGTACATCGCCTGTATGTAAAATTTGTAACTGCAACGGTTAGGTCACTATTAGATGCAAAATGGCAAATTAGCAGTCAAATCCTTACAGATCACACATAAATAACTTATGTTATGACCCATCTAGTAGCCAGGTTATAGCATGAATGACACGCCCACTCCATATAGGGTGGTATCCTCAGGCAGGAGCCAGTCATCCAGTAACTGTGCAGCAGCACACCAATAACAGCTGGGCACCTACACAGTTGAACCATACCAGTTACCAGTTTCCTTTGCATATTGCATTGTTCAGAAACAGATACAAATATATGCAATAATGGTCATAACACTTAACAAAAGACAAGTAATTGCAGCAAAGCTAAAGATACTTTTTCATGACCACGAAGACTGTGACAAACACAACTTTGTGTAAAACTTAATTTCAATTTTGAAACTTATGTCTGTCACGGGTTGGTAGAAGGACTCAGACGCAGGACGGCAAAATATCCTCACGTGCAATTTATTTACAACACCAGTGATAAATATATACAGTGACAGGGGAATCCACATCCAAGGGAAAACGGGGAAGGCTCTCTCATCCACGATCACGTTTGCTGGTCCGACACACACACACTCTCGCACAGCAGGGTAAGCACAGGTCCGGGGACAGGGAAGGACTGTGGCAGAGGAAAAAAGGTCACTCACGAATCACAAATCACAAATCACGAATCTCAAGGTTGCTAGGGTTCACGAGCCGGGGAGAAACACTAACTTGGTAGTACAATCATCCAGCGACGAGAGGATCTGAGCTTCTGCCTCAAATAGT
>VUQR01025051.1:67087-78977 GCA_015108515.1 Hemichromis elongatus | reverse complement strand
CACAAACCACAAAGGACAGAACTCAAACCAGAGAACCGAAAAACATCACACCAAGGGCAAAGAATATAATAATAAAATAAACTCAAAACATGAAAACACAAAACGCTGGGCCAAAAGGGCCCAGGACCGTGACAATTATTATATGTTCTGTACATTTTTTGCCATCTATCTCCTTCAACACCATTCAACTTAGAAAGACCATTCAACCACCGTTAGATTCCTCTTCGTTTGGACATGACTGCTTCTACAATTCTCATTTTTAACTTTTATATTTTTAAATTATTCAACTTTTTCCAACAAAAATTTACCATGTATTTCAATGGGAGAATCATTCACCTGAAGGCAGTTGGCTGGTCACTGTAGCAACCAGCCAATTCTAGAATTCCTCTGATCAGGGGTGGACAACTCCGTGCCTCAAGAGCCGGTGTCCTGCCACTGGCTGGAGTCGCTACAGCAACCAGCAAACTGCCTTCAGGTGAATGATTCGGCCTATTTCAGTTCATTCAACATTTTTAACTTAAAAACATTCAGCTATGAGCATCCACACTGCAGTTTCTTCAGAAAATGCATTCTCTATTTTTCTATCATATTCTGTACATTTTTACCTGTATATACCTGTTTATACAGAATTCAGTTGCTTATGTATATAGGACCACTTTGTGTCTTCCTTTTATATTTTATTTCCCTTGCTATAAGAGCTCTTTAACACCATAATTTCTCATTTGTGGGATAATAAAGGTTTATTCTATTATATTCGATTAAACCAAGAAACACAAAACTTTCAAAATAAACCAGGAAACATGGTGAGGTGTAGATATGACAACACAGACAAACACACGACACAATGAAACACGCAGCCAAAAAATACATGAGACTAACACAGACGACCTAGGTGAAACATCCTAAATGAAACTCAAGGCAAACAAATAATAATACTATAATTCAACATTCACTCCAGAATTAAGATAAGAACTCAAAACAATCTTTAAACGCTGGGTCACAGACCCAGCCCCTGACACATCAGCTTAAAGTCTTTCTTCGTAGTATAGAGGCCTATCTAGGAAACTTCAGGGTTGAACCTGGGTTTTATTTTACAATAATTGTAATAATTTTTACACATATAAAAATATTAATATTTCTATAGGATTCTTTAATGTCATTTTACATTACTTACAGACAGAACTTTGCGCCTACACTGAGGCTACTACTGACTAATCTATCTTCCTACCCTCACATATTTACAGTTTTTCCAGCACTTACATCATCTAATAAATGAATTCATTGCATATTCCCTACTTTGCTCATTATGGTAATGAGTTATTTAAAAATTACATTTGTTCTGTAACACAAAGAAATGACTTGATCAACAGCTTATAAACAAAGTGACCTTAAGAGCTTGAATACGGCCTCATATCTATAAGATTGCAGGGCTGACTTGACCTTTTTATATATCTGAAAAGGAAACTGAAGACAAAGTTCAATAAATATCATTATTTATCCTGTTAATACTTTGACATGGATATTTACATCAATGACAGAAAATAAAAAGAGACAGAAATATAAGTTTAAATTTTGAATTTGTTTTATTTATGTATGTTTATATTTATTTATGTTATAAAGATCCTAAAATCAAGAGAGAAATCCCCAACAATCCCCCTGATCCCCCTGACCAAGCACTTGGCAACAGTGGGCAGGAAAAACTCCCTTTTTAACAGGAGGAAACCTGCAGCAGAACCAGGCTCAGGAGGGCGGCCTCTGCCTAGACCGGTTGGAGAAGTGATTTAGAGTGATTTCATTTCAAGTTATTTTCAAATTTCTCTCTTGCGTTGACATTTTTGATGTTATGTAGACATTTCAAAGTCTACAAGGAAAGAGAGAAATCCCAACAATCTGATGATCCCCCATGAGCAAGCACTTGGCAACAGTGGGCAGGAAAAACTCCCTTTTTAACAGGAGGAAACCTGCAGCAGAACCAGGCTCAGGAGGGCGGCCTCTGCCTAGACCAGTTGGAGAAGGGATTTAGAGTGATTTAATTTCCAGTTATTTTCAAATTTCTCTCTTGCTTTGACATTTTTGATGTTATGTGTAGATTCGTGTTGGGTGCAAGTGTGTGAGAGGACCTTTTTCCCTTCCCGAATCACCCCTGGACTCCCCGGACTTTCCCTCACATGTATATATCGTCCACTTGGTGTTTGTAAATAAACTGTTGAACTTACCTTTGAATTCCAGTCTGCATCCGCCCAGCGGCAGATATTTAGTGTGGATGCTAATGGGCATCCACAGTATTGTTCTTCTTTTCTTTATTAGTGTGGATGCTCATTAAGCAACCGGTGAATGATTCAGCCTATTTCAGCTCATTCAACATTTTTTTACTTAAAAACATTCAGCTATAAGCGTCCACACTGCAGTTTTTTCAGAAAATGCGTTCTCTAGTTCTATGTCTGCTTCGGATGTTAGGGCCAGAATTTCCTGTAAGCAACATGAACGTATGGCCCCATCCTGTCTTGTATCAACAGTTCATTCTGCTGCTGGTGGTTTTATGGTGCGGGGAATGTTTCCTTGGCACACTTTAAGCCGCTTAGTATCAAATAAGCATCGCTTAAATTCGACAGCCTGACTGAGTATTGTTGCTAACTATGTCCAAACCTTCTTTAAATACAGTGTGCCCATGCTCTAATGGCTACTGGATAAAGCAAAATTTCACAAAGTTTTTAAACATGTTCCAAAGTCTAAAAGGGGCTGCAGTTCATTAAGAAATACGAAGAAGTTACAAAAGGAGTATTTCATGGCAGATGAAAACTATACAGAAATATTCAAAGCTAGAGATGAAATGATTTATTGATTAACTGCTTAAAGTGACAGTGCACTGCTAAATTTCATTTTTGTATCCAGCTGTATCCTCTGGCCTTTTGCTGCTCTTTATCCATCTAGATTTCCAATTACTTTCCCAGATTTTGACATATTAGCTGTAGTACGCCCGGCCTTTCTCAGTACAGTGGATGAACACAGCACTCTGGTGCTCAGCCACAAAAAAATTCACCTGAAAAACTCAGAAGCAATCTCTCTTTCCAGAAAAAAGACCCAAGGCTTTTCTCATTTCTCTTTTTTATTCCTTCTTGTGCCTCTCTCCTCCTGCCAGTGACCCAGAAATCATATTAAAGATGAATGGGACACAGCTGTAATCCCCAAAGTTTGATTCTGTTCATATGGACGTAACGTTTTCAGTAGGAGAAACGTTTCGCCACTCATCCAAGTGACTTTTTCAGACTCAGCTTACTGCAGCTTTTCCAGTCTTACAAACAGTACATTTGCATAATAACTGAAATGAGTAGCACTGAGGGAACAATTGGCTGGGAGGTCAGTTCCTTGATCATTAATATGCAAATTCTCATGACCATTGATCAAGAACCACTGATCAAAGCTGATTCGTCAAAGATCACTGATCAATGGCAATGAGTACCATTCACAGATAGTTGGGGAATGGCTGCAATCAATTGTAAGTCAAAGATGTTCCCTCAGGCCCCCTCCTCAATTCAGAGATGGTCTTTTCCTTTTTCAAGTAAATGGCCTCATTGACTCCGAGCTCAAACCAGCGTTCCTCCCTGTCCAGGGTGTGTACATCGCCATCCTTGAAAGAGTGTCCACTGGCCTGTAGGTGTAAATAGACTGCAGAGTCCTGGCCTAACGAAGTGGCTCTTCTGTGTTGTGCCACCTGCTTTGCCAGTGGTCTTCTGGATGTAATGTTCTTCTGCTTCCCTGGCCACTGTCTCTGCGGGGATGGTGTTCGCTTTGTGTTGTAGCGTCCTGATAACACCCAGTTTGTGCTCCAGTGGATGATGAGAGTCAAACCTTACATACTGATCCGTATATGTAGGTTTACAGTACACATCAGCTTTTAGATGTCCCCCATTACTGATGAAAATCTCAGTCTAAGAAGGCTAACCTGCCACATTTCATATCCTCCCTGGTGAATTTGATGTGTCGGTCCACCGAGTTAGTGTGAGCCGTGAATTTTGGTACATCCTGAGATTTGATTTTCACCAAGGTGTCATCCACATATCTGAACCAACGACTTGGTGGTGTTCCAGGGTAGGATAGCAAAGCCCTCTTTTCCACTTCTTCCATGAACAAGTTGCCCACGATGAGGTAAACTGGGGAACCCATGGCACACCCATGTTTCTGCCTGTAGTATTGACCCTTGTATGTGAAATAGGTGGAAATAGGACAGTTCCAAAAGCAAAAACACTTGGTTTCATCTGCCTCCATAATGACATCTCTCATCTTCTAAACACAATCTAAGGTGTTCTGTGTGGTGTTCAGAGCTGCCTACCAACGGGTTTAGGATCTAAGCCAGAAACTTTGAGATGTTATAGGTCAGCAGTCCCCAACCTTTTTTGCACCACGGACTGGTTTATGTCCGAAAATATTTTCACAGACCAGCCTTTAAACCAGTACCAGTACCAAAAAAAGAAAATGTATTCATAACACATGGGAAAAGACACGGAAACTGAGTTAATGATAAAAACAATAGATATTAATGGTAAAAACCAATAAAAACCCCCCCCCCCTAAATTTCACACCCAAACCTCAATTCTTGCGGCCCGGTACCAAACGACTCACAGACCGGTACCGGTCCGTGGCCCGGGAGTTGGGGAGCGCTGTTATAGGTGCCTAAGTTGATCATGCTCATACATAAACAGGTGCACTCTGTTTAGGTAAACCATACAGACATTGGTGTAGCTTCCCCTGGGTATAGTCTGTGGTATGAGGTCCAGTCAATTGCAGTGTCTTGTTCTAACTGCTTCAGACAGTCTATCACCCTCTTCTTGTAACCACTTCCTGGGTCTCATTTCAGGGGCTCATAAGTATTTTCGTCACTGAGCAGTGACAAAATGTTCTCACGATAGTCTTTCTGGTTTAGCAAAACTGCGCACCTACCCGTTTCAGTTGTTCAGTTGCCCATCATTGTTTGAGTGCCTTTGTGCATTTAAAAACAGTGATAGTCGCATCTCACCGTGTTGTGAAATAAATAGTAGCCCTAATTATATAACATCTTCTGACATCTATAATGCCTGAGATCATAAACTATAGCTGCACTAGAGTTTTTTGTTTTTTTTAAAAAAAGGTGCAGCTGTGCCAAAAGCTATGTTTAATTCACAATGCTCCAAAATGAGGCTTGTGTTTTTTAATCGACTCCTCCCTCCTCCTATCTCTTCCTCACCAACTCTACAGTGGTGGAAGGAATTAGGATGTGAGGAGAGGAGTCAAGGACAGGAACTGCATATGTGTAATCCAGGAAACAAAGCAAAAGAGTGCAGATGAATGGAAAAAAAACCCACAGACTTGTTGCGAGAATTTTCATGAAAACTCTATTTTCGTTTTTACAGAATTACACCCAGAAACAACAACACTGCTGAAGACTGAGCTGCTCTAATGGCCTCATGGGACTTCAGTTAGCCTAAATTTCAATACCTCAGCCGGGCTGATGGGTGCATTGAAAACATAAAAACAACCAGGGGTTAACAGCTATCCATAAAATCTTTTCTTTCTTGCTGCCTTGCTGGACCTGCTGTGTTGAGAGAAGATTGAAGGAATCCCTGAAGCTAGGTGAGAGTTAAACAAGTTGGTAAGAAAAACACAGGGTCACAAACACAGAATGCATTTAAATGAAAAAATGGCCATCTTTTCGTTTGCTTTTTCAGCTGTCACACAAGTAGTTCTTTCATACATACACATATATGCAGCGGTCCATGTACAGTACCACCTGTATGTGTGTTCAGAAAAGGTGGGTCTTTATGTGCTGACAGGTATCCAGAACAGGAACGAAGCATACGAGCAGAAAGAAAAACAGTCTTTCTGCACATCAGCACTTCTCTTTTCCTCCTCTCATCCATCCTCTCATCAGGTTGTTGTTGTTCTTTCTCTTCCTTTCTTCTTTTCCATCACTCGCCTTCTCTCATTTTGTCTGCTCTGTCACTTTTTCTGCTCACTCTCATCACTCTCTCCACCTTCCCTAGCCTCCTCTGCCTTTTCACTCATAACGCCTTAGCTTCCTCCTTTCTTCCCCATGTCTAGCTCAGCCATTCATCTTTCATCTCTCCTCAGTTTCACCCGTCCCCCGGGTACTTTCTTTCCACTTGTGTCATTTGTCTTCCATTTTCAAGCACCATTTGCAAACAGTTGTCAGCAGTTTTATCTCTTCGGAACGGCCGGATGCGTCAAGTGTTTCCACATTTCAACAGATTTGTAAGGGACGGCCTCACACGTGGTTTAAATGATTCTGTGGACTCATTTTTGTGAATTAAAAAAAAAAAAACAGGCCACCTTAGCCTATAGATAGTGTACCCATGCTTATATTCATTTTGTTTCCTAATCATTTATCATGTTTGTTTTCTGTGGAAAGCGCAAAAATAAGTGCAGCAATTAACTGAAGCGTGTGCAACAATTCTAATGAGATAGAAAGTCAATATTTGTTATGAAACCTAATTCCAACTGTCGTCTGCAAGCTTTCTTGGCATTCTTGGCAGTCTTCAGGAATTGTTCTTCAGGATTCTTGAAGAACATTCATCGCTCTTCTTTGGATGCTGACAGCCTTTTGTTTTGTTCTCTGTCAAGATGATCCCACACTGCTTCAATATTGTTGAGGTCTGGGCTCTGAGGAGGCCAATCCATGACTGATAGTGCTTCACTGTGTGTGTGTGTGTGTGTGTGTGTGTGTGTGTGTGTGTGTGTGTGTGTTTTGTTTGTCCAGGTATGCTTTTACTTCACTGGCAGTGTGTTTGGAATCATTGTCATGCTGAAAGATTGCCAGCCAAACACTTTCCAGATGGTATTTCATGTTGGATTAAAGTCTGATCATACTTTACTATGTTAATAATTCCATTAACTTTGACAAGATCCCCAACAACACTGGCTGAAATGCATTGCCAAACCATAACAGAACCTCCTGCGTGTTTTACAGATGGCTGTAAGCACCCACTGTTGTATATGTCTCCTGACCTCATCCGTACACACTGATGAGTTGAATCACAACGTTGACATTTGGAACCATCACTTGATATCACTTGATTATGCAGAGATATGCAAAGGTTTTGGCTAATAGCTTTTTGTGAGTCACCTTGTTGGTGTAGAAATCCTATTTTGTGTTATCTGTAATTGTTATTTTTGGCATTTTTCTTAGTTGTTTTTCACCTAAAGAACTTCAAATTGGTTCTTTGCCAAGTTTTATCTTCTATATAGACATAACAGAAAATTAATTTAAAACAGCCCTAAAGAAACATTTTGAAAGCCCTTCAGAAAATCTGGAACTATTATTCAAATTTTTATAAATTCCCAGAAAGTCTGGCTCTTTAGAAGGAAAATGTGAAGAAATGTGATGGCTGACTCAAGACTTTTACACAGGGCTATCGTTAAGACTAGAATGCATGCATGCAACACTTTTTTTCTTTTCTATTCAGACTACTTGTCATAGTACATGATAGTGTTTTACATGTCATCTATAACAGCAAATAGGAATTGTTTACAACCAATCATCACACTGGAGAAGCTGGGAGTGAAGAATGTTTGGTATTTTTGCTCGTCTTAGTCAAATGAAATCTTCATCAGCTTTCATGATTCAATGTGACTTAAAGCTGGTTGTATCTCTAAGCTCCACAGATTCTGTGTGAATGAACACATTTTAACCGCTGGTTGTCACTTCCTGAGTTTCACCTTCCTCTTTGGCACACAGCGGGCAAAGACACTCGCCTGCTATGCCTCCATAGACCAAAGGCTGAGAGAATTCCTATCTGTCCAAACACAGCTGCTGGAACGACTACGGATAAAAACCAAAGCTGTGAAAAACTGGCTCGGCATCCACGTTTGAACAATGTGTGAAAAGAAAGTGGCAGCCAGCCAAGGGCGATGGTTCTACTCCACTACCAGAGAAAATCTCAGTGCCGCAAGCTTTTCAAGAAGACATTGTAAGATGTGAGAAATACAGCTGTTTCTGAGCTGAATTATTTGTTGCATTTTACTCTGCACCTTGTAGACTAGAATAACACAAACAAATGATGATATGACTGGAAAATGTGAAAAAGGCACTCTCATGGAAAGCCCTGAGGTAAAAAAAAAAAACAATTGCAGGGAATGTGTGCTTGATATATAATTAGCATCACCTTTTGATTTCTCAGGCATATTTTAATCCCATATACCTATAAATCTGAAGCTTTTAGGGCGTATGTTCTAACTCTTGAGCTCTGGATTATGATTTATCTAATAAATCCTTCTATAAAGAACAGAATCCTGACCCACAAAGTTCACTTACGACCCTTTAATGGAGGAAGCAGAGGCGGATCACTTATTATACTGAAACACACAATAGCCTTGACCTCACCTTCAACTTGTTTCATTTCCTGACTGATAAACCCACAAGCAAACACATATGTACGAAGGCCTTGTTCCTTTAAGTCAAGATCATAATTTTTGTCTTCAGATGGGAAGAAAGTCTCCACAGTGTGACTTTATGTACAGACTTGTGTCTCCTTTCTGTTATAAATAGACACACAGAAGACCCAGTCTTTGTTAAGACAACTTTATGGGTCAAAGGTCAAAGCAGTTGCAAAACCAAAAACTGAACAAGAGTGCACTTTCACTTTTCACTTTTCTATGTGTGTTTCTGTAAATAAAGGTTTTGAAGCAACTACACAAAGTTATTATAACGGCATAATGGAAAGGGGGGGGGAACCCTGGGCAGGGCTGCAAGTCTGCAATTCTGACTTTAAAGAGGCCTGTTGCTCAACCATCATCCATCCATGTGTTCGGTTATCCATTACACGTGTCATTTGGCTGATTTTGTCTATGTCAGTGGGTTAAACGTTTTATTTCGTCCTCACTGATCTCATTGAGAAGCTATTTGAAGCAAGAAAGCTGGAAACACCGGCTGTATGCTATATGTCAAATAGAAATAGCACAAGGTCACACCTAAACACAGCAAAGCATTCAGTAGATAAAGACCTTCATGCTTCCTTCTGTTGGCAGAGACCAAAAACACAGCAAAAAGAAATTGCTAAAATATATTCTTCATAACTGAGGGACGAAGACATAAGCAATTTTGCAATGAATATAATATCAGTATTGTGTTTGCATTTAGTTTCTTTACTTTTTTGGGGGGGGAGGGGATGTATTTACTATTATTATTTAATAAAATTATCATTATTATTCACTAATAACATTGGCATTATTGTGTTTTGAACTTTGCAAGTAAATATAACCAGTAGCAGTAACATTAAATGTTACTGCTACTGCAGTGCTGTTTATGGGTAGGTGTTATGTCATATTTCCTTCAAAGCCAGTGACTTCCTGTCCAGGAGGATGTGTCTACTTGTTGCTAAGGCACAAAACAATCTTTGTATGTCTGTCTCTTATTTGCTCCATCCCGTAAGCTCCTGTACTGTAAGTGCAGGTGAAGTGGTGCAACTGTTTGAAATAAAACAGCAGCGCCCTCTTTACGACACTGTCAATACTGATGATTTTCTGTTGTTTAGGTTTTTTTCTAATACAATATGTGGTGCCAAAACAACGGGAATAATATCACACAGAGATCCGAATCCGAAAACCCACTTCCAAAAAAAGTGTCAAATGTAAATAAAAACAATGCAACAGAATTCAAATCTCATAGACCCACATTTAGTCACAGTAGAACAAAACATGTCAAATGTTTAAACCAAGAAAATGCACCAAAAAATAAGGACATGATTTTGATGGCTCCCACACAATGGGACGTTTTCTTGTTTACCATTGTGCAGTGTCCTTTCTTCTTTTAAAAACAGTCTGTAAACATCTGGGAACTGAAGAGACCAGCTGCTGGACTTGTGGGACAGAAATGTCCCATTCTTGTCTGATATAAGTTGCAGTTGCTCAACAGTTCTGGATTATCTTTGTTATATTTTTCATTCCATGATGTCTACGTGTTTTCAGGTGGTGGAAGTCAGACTGCAGGCAGACCAGTTCAACACCCAGACTCTTCTACTAGAAAGTCATGCTGCTGCAATATATGCAGTATGCTGTTTAGCATAGTCATGCTGAAATACAGAAGGCATTCATTGGAAAAGAGATGAGTCTGCAATCCTTCTGTTGGTAGATGGGAGCATATGTTGTTTTAAAACCAATGGTGCCTTTCCAGATGCACAAATTGCCAATTTCATACGAACTAATGCACCCCATACACTTAGAGATGCAGTTTTTCAACTGAGCGCTGATAAAGAGAATAATTGTAGATTTTCAGGATGTTTTGGAGAATCCGGAGAGAACTAAACAAACTCAGAAAGGCCTCTGGCCATAGGTGGAGTTAAACTCCGGACTTGCTTACTCTAGGACAACAGTGGTAACAACAGTACTAACATATATGTAACAATCTATATTTATGGTAAGTATACTGTTGCTTCCTTCTTGATATACAATATTCCTATGCATGTAAATAAATCCCGTTGTCCAAACAATCTTATTGTTTCAGCTTCCTCTCAGCGTGTCTGCTCTGACCAAAAACTGTGTAACTTCATCTTTTACAAACAACAGATGCGTCCTCTTTTAGAACATAATACATCAGCTAACTGTAGAAAATCAATGAACTAGACAAGCACACACATATGGTGCACTTGGCTGTCTGTGTTCTTCAGTTCTTCCCAACTGCTTTTAAACTGACAGACTGACTTGACAATGGGTCATTAATCACTTCTGAGCGTCGCTGGAGACACACAAACTGCATGTGTGACATATTGTTTTTCTGACCTTGGCCGTCTCACGATTGAAGGCCTGAGCAGACACTCAAAGCTCTGACCTTTTGATTCTGAGAGCAGCCATCGCAGACACAGCAGCGATCTCCCTGTAGGATTCAAACCTCTGCTGCTGCTGCTAGTGTCTTTAAAAAAAAAAGCAGATCAAAAACTAAACACACACCTCAGCCAACTTTAATATACTGAGGATTGTTAGATCTGGGGCTTAGGCGTTCCCTGACTTTATTTTTACTTCATCTTAGCAGTAGAGGTTAGATGAGTTTCAGCATTTGCAGGAAATATCCTGTGCATTGTTTCTCAATTACAGGGAAGTCAGCCAGGACAGACTGAAAGTTAACTGTATAAACATGTTTTGGTTGGAGGGTTGCTGCCTGCAAGCGAGAACAATCACATGCCAGTCTTCAAAAGAAATATATATTTAACACCTGTTTGGCAATTCAAAGAGTAGTAGAGTATACCAAATAAATCCAAATATTCCTTTGATTTTGTTCAGCGGCATCAAAAATATACCAAGTTCTTCTTCTATAGACAATAACAAATGCATTCTAGCTATGACCACTTTTCCTTCTCTCTTTTGTCACATCTTTCTTTAAGACTATCCAAACTTTTAGTATTTAGTGACAGTGCAGTGCTTTTTTTCTAAACATACACTGCCACCTCTTGGTGTTTCTCTATATCTACAGATAATATTTTCTTTGGTCTGTCCTGTCAATTTCTAGCTATTTATTTAGCTATGCATTTATAGAAATATCTATTCATTGAATAATTCAATTCAGTTTAATTCAGTTTTATTGATATCGTGCCAATTCACAACAACAGTTGCCTCAAGGCACTTTATACTGCAAGGTAAAGACCCTATAATATTTTTTTAAAAAAACCTCCCAACAATTATACGACCCTGTTATGAATAAGCACTTGGTCACAGTGGGAAGGAAAAACTCCCTTTTATCACAGGAAGAAATCTCTTGCAGAACCAGGCTCAGAGAGGGGCAGCCATACAGAGGCATGTTGTATAGAACGCTTTGAGTTCTCCGGGAGAGTAGAAAACGGCTGTATAAGAATCAGACCATTTACCATTTACCAAGTAATGGCAGAAGATCCACGTTGTTTAATAATCA
>VUQR01025051.1:34902-67067 GCA_015108515.1 Hemichromis elongatus | reverse complement strand
TCTATTCATTGAATAATTCAATTCAGTTTAATTCAGTTTTATTGATATCGTGCCAATTCACAACAACAGTTGCCTCAAGGCACTTTATACTGCAAAGTAAAGACCCTACAATATTTTTTAAAAAACCTCCCAACAATCATACGACCCTGTTATGAATAAGCACTTGGTCACAGTGGGAAGGAAAAGCTCCCTTTTATCACAGGAAGAAATCTCTTGCAGAACCAGGCTCAGAGAGGGGCAGCCATACACCACCACCTTTTGAGGGTAAGAGAAAAGCGAGTAGAGGACCTGGCGGTGGCTCCGGTGGTAGAGCAGATCATCTACTAATTGGAAGGTTGCTATTTATCTTTGTGCAGGTTGCTAAATATCCTTGTGCAGGATACTAACCCCAAGTTGCCGATGCGTTCATCGGAGTGTAAATGTGTGTGAATGCTGGTTAGTTTGCACTTGAGTTTAGAAGTGCTTGTACAAATTGGTGTGAATGAGGCATGTTGTATAGAGCGCTTTGAGTTCTCCGGGAGAGTAGAAAAGGGCTGTATAAGAATCAGACCATTTACCATTTACCAAGTAATGGCAAAAGATCCACGTTGTTTAATAATCACAATAAAAAGTATCAGACATGATGGAAAAATCTGAGCAGAGAAAGTTAGAATACAACTGTAACCAAGGGAGCCCTCAACAGATTAATCCAGCTAATGAATCGTAAATTGTTCTTATATAGCACTTTTCTACTTTACTTGCTCACAAATAACAAAAGTACAGGCAGCCCAGTGCTACCCCAGCCTCCTCGTAGCTGTACTCATCAGTTGGGTGCGTGAACTAGTAGACAGGTGCATCTGTGGTATAAATTTAAAAATCCTGGGTGATTTTTAGAAAAGCTGACCTTTGACCTTGACCTTGAAGTTGAGGTCCTAACTCCTCTGAGATTTTCAGTAAATGCAAGTTGGGCATACATTTTAAAATCCTACGTTGCCTCGTTCTTAGGTTATGGCATTCACAAACTTGGGTGTCCAAGTTTAGCCTATACACCCAACATATGCGACTGTAATGGCTCATAATTTTTTCGTTTTAAGTCCTAATCTTCAGAAATAATGTGTTCGTCTAATCACTTAATCTAGATTTAAATGGATAAATGGATAAGAATTTCCTGTCTATACAACCCCTGTTAAAATGAGGTAAAATTTTAAAATAACTTAAAAAAGCTGAACATTTGTTGACTTGAATATTACAGGGCAAAAGCAAAAAAACAACAAAGCAAACGTTCACAAAAATATTAACAGAGAGGCGCAAACATTGATTCCCATGTGGGGAGTTAAGCTTTTCGGATATTTTTTTTGAAGCACTTTGACATTTGGACGCTGTTCGGCGCTCTCTCACCGCGAGAAAAGCCCCCGCCTTGCCTGGCCAAAGATGCGCCGGCATCTCCGGAGTCTGCGAACACCAACAGAAACTCAGCATCCAGCATTTCAGCCCTCACTCCGGAGCGCACCGGTTTGCTATCAGGCGTCCTTAGAGGCGCTGCTGTGACAGAACAGTTTGCAATGGACGCGTCTGCGCCGGAACCGTGGACCGCTGAGGTTTGTGAGGTGGAGGAGGCAGAAGAAGCTGGAAGCTTGAGGAGTAGTAAATCGTTAGTTTCCATTTAATTCCTGCCGTTACGCAGGGTGGAGAGGCAGAGCAATCCGCCGCCTGACAGTAATCCTCTGGCCGGGAGGAGCAGGGAAAGCCCTTTCAAGGCTGAGGCAGAGGGAGAGAGGGAGAGTTTAAAGTCGGACGGGGAACGAGAGAGTTGTCATATTCGGAGCTTTTGTCCTGCCACTCGAGGTTTCACTGATCTGCTCCAGAGCCCGGGGCTACTCTCATTCAAGCTGCTAGGATTTAACTTCACACAATGAGCGGACCGACGGACGGTAAGCAGTGTGCGCAAATCTGCCTGATCAATACCACAGTGTCCTGGGAGGGCTTAGCTTGAAGTAGACATAAACAGCCCCTCACCAATGTTATTGATCACTGGCTCACTTATTGACAGGCAGTTAACTAGTTTTGTTTTTTGTTTTTTTTGACAGTGGCAGTTTGACAGAGAGCATGATATTGGTTATAGACCGGTGACGGGATTCATCAATGTTTTCCTCAATGTCATTGTGTGTTGCCAGTTCTGAGGACTGTCAGCAGTATGTACCTACTCATGTGGGACTCCAACAGTAGAGAAATTCCTAAAGTCAAATCGCCCAGTCAGGCTGTTTCCTTTTATTGACCCAGTCTTTAAAATCCCTACCCCAACATTTACTTTTTAATGCAGATTTTATTGCTATTATTGTGTGTGTGTGTGTGTGTGTGTGTGTGTGTGTGTGTGTGTGTGTGTGAGAGAGAGAGAGAGAGAGAGACAGAGAGAAATTTTTTTGTAGTCAATACAGTAAAGCGGTCAGAAGACTGTATGATTGCTTGTCAGATGTATTTTGGAGAGAAGAAGCCTGCTGTTTTTTCATAGCTGGAAGACAAAAGAGCTCATCTGTAGCTGACACTGTGCTGGGCGCACATATTAAAATGCATCAGTGACTCAACAAAGTACCAAATAAGCAGGTTTTATATTAACGTGAAACCACCTAATCCCAGAATTGTATCTCTGAAGAAATGTAGAACAAACTGGCTCTGCTACTGTGACACATTGCTTTCCAGTAAGAGCTATCAAGCAGCTGCCTTCTCCTCCTAGCAGCTATTCAATTTTATACCTCCCACCACAGGGAATAGTTAACCTTATAAGGGCTTTGGTGGTGCTACACTGGTACAAGTACTACCATGTCAGTATAGCCGAGGCCACCCCAAGCTGAGCGACTGTAACCCCCAGAAACTCGGCCACAGAAAGGAAGGTGATGATCTGTTTGCTGGCTGGTTTGATTCAGAGCTTTATTGGTATATTCATGCTTTTTACCAATGAAGTCAAAGGTCAGAGTAAATATGAGATGCTTTCAAACACAGCAGAATAATTGGGATCACTAATAAAATAACGGCATAAATCTGGATCCCCAGACTTTTTAAAGATTCAGGCTTTAGATGTTCTTTATATTTTCTTGCATGTTTTGTGTGAATCACTAGATACTTCAACCCTACTGCAACTAGACTATTTAAATAATTGCTTTCCAGTTCTGGGGCTGGGACCCATCATCAGTTCTCAATAAAGCAAACGTAAAACCTTAAGTGATTTTACTTATGAGCTACTCCATATTAGGCATCATTTATGTCATCTTATTTTCAAGTAGTCACTAATACACTCACCTCAAAAATAAGAAAAACTTTTGACCATCACAATATAACATGAAGTCAATTAAACTTTATTAATCTGACCAGTCAGAAAGCATTTCACCTTCTTTAGTGCAACTGAATGTGACAACAGGTGCCGTGGGGAGGCATCAACAAGACACCCACAAAAAGGAGAATGGTCTCTCTTTATCCCTCCTGACTGGCTTTTCTCTAGTGTGGCTTCTTGCTAGTGTCCTCGTCACTTCTTTTAGCATGAGATGATGCCTCCTGCTTGTTGAGGATACACATGCAGTCCACCTCCAGCATGTATTCAGACGCGATGTTATGAAAAGGTTTGCTGTGTCTCTCAGCACAGCCTCCAGAGTGACTGGGAGAAATGAGGAGTAATGAACAGAGCTGTAGTTTGCCAGATCCCTACTAAATGCCCTCTAACGAGCAATCCATGTGCATGTTTCTGACCTAACTATTACAAACAGAGTCCATGAGCATGGCATGATGGGATCTGTGTTCACAGTCAAGCACCATCAGTTGGCATTCACCAAGGATATGCGGATGTCTGTGAAGCAGGTCTACCACTGAACAGCACCAGTGGTGGACCTGCCAGTTCTGGTCTTTTCTGGCAAATGCCAATTAAGAGAGAGTGGACATTCTAGTTACTTTTAATATTTTACCAGCATTGTAAATAATAACACTTACCAGCCAATCCACAAGGTGCACCTGCCTGTTGCTAGGTTGCACCCCTTTTGCCTTCAGAACTTAATTCTTCATGGTGTAGCTGCAACAAGGTGCTGGAAATATTCCTCAGACATTTTGGTCCATGTTGATATGATGGCATCACACAGTTATTGCAGATTGTTTTGGCTGCACACCCATGATGTAAATCTCCTGTTTTACCACATCTAAAAATCGCTCTGCCAGATTTGGGGCTTGTGGAGGTCATTTAGACTCATTGTGAAACTCCAGAAACCAGTTTTCGCTTTGAAGACGAGCACACTGAGGTCACAAAAGACATTGTCAGCAGCAATGTTGAGGTTGGCTGTGGTATTTAAATGATACTGAGTTGGTACTAAGTCCAAGAAAATGCCCCCCCACACACCATAACGCCGCCACCACCTGAACTGTTCATTTTCCAGTTTTTTATTGTCAATTTTGGTTTGAACTGTAGCCTTTGTTTCCTGTTCTTAGCTGACAGGAGCGGCACCCGGTGTGGTCTTCTGCTGCTGTCATCAGCTTCAATGTTTGTGTTGCTGTGCATTTAAAGACTATCCTCTGCATACGTGGGTTATTTCATCTACTGTTCCCTCCCTATCAGCTTGAAGCAATGTGGCCATTCTCCTCTGACCTCTGACATCAATAAGGTGTTTTCTCAGAGCGAGCTGCCACTCACTGGATATTTTATCTTAAAAATGCCAGTAGATCAGCAGTTTGTGAAAAACTCAGACCGGTCTGTCCGGCACAAAAACCATGCCAATTCAGAGTCACTTAAATAACCTTTTTTCCTCTTTCTGATGCTCAGTTTGAGCTTCAGCAAGTTGCATTAAGGGGACGTTACACAGGGTACCTAATGAAGTGGCTCTAAGTGTATATATAAATGACACAGTGATTCTCTCATCTGTAACTGGAAAAAATATGATGATAAATGATAAAAGTCAGTATTATCATTATTATTTAATAAGAATAATGTCATCTAATGTTAATTTCATTTAACTAGTGCCATAATTTCCTTTCCTCCAATGGAAGCCTCTTATTTTTCACCACAATTCTACAAATTTCTGGAAGTTTTAGTCAGGGTAATGTGTTGTTTTTTTGTTTTTTTATTAAAAATTTGATATTTTTCATTATTGTATTGATCATTGCTTGGAGAAGCAACCGTTATACAGAGCAGTTATTGGTTGTGTGGTCAGAAGTTTCCCTAGCTCCTTTATCAAGAAAGCAGTACCCATGCTACACACACATACACTCATCCTCAAGCACACACACTCTGCATATACAGTACAAGCGCACAGCACGAGTTGAAATTCCAAAATTTAGATCACTTAAATGTGCTAATAATAACACACACGCACGCACACACACATGCACATGCACACACACAAGTAACACATTTAATTTCTCAGTCACACACAGGTGGCTTAAATCTTTCTATGTCTGTTGTTCCAGTTCTTGTGCTGCCATCTGGCTACAAAACCAATGCCAGCTTCTGTAATGTACACACACACACACACACAGACACACATTTGTACTTGATGATACAATTTGTTAGGAATCCTTTTTGTCTGAGTTTTACCTTTTCTTTATCATGAAAACATTTTTAGAAATACAACCCTCTCTTTCCGTGGCTCTCCTGCTGTCACCAGCTTAACCTGCCAGCGTGGTGTTTGCTGTGATTGCGTAATACTCTGGGACGCAGTAGCATTAACTATAATGTAATTGAATTGAGCAGAATACAGTAGAATTGTTGCTCAGAGTGTTGTACGGTCTGTTGAGCGCAATTTACTTTTATGGCAAAACAAAATTTAATGAGTCAGGCAGTGAAATTTAATCATCCCACTGCTCTTTTCCTGTGCTGTCCTCTCATCACACAGATGTGGTACATGGACATGTGTGTTTGGGTGAAGTTAAAGAAAGGGCTTTTTCATTAAAATGGATTTGACTAGTTTCATAAGGATGACAGAGGTGTAATCTCACAAAGACCCCAGAGTGCACTGTTCTCTCTCTAGCAGTGTGTGTGTCTTTGCTATTCTGCATGTATGTTGAGATTTGACATCATTTAGAGATTTATTGACATATGGAAAGAGATTAAGTCAGAAAATGTAATGCCATGGTTTGCTGCTATCCAGGATTAGAAATGGAAAAAGTAAATATATAGGAGAGGGAAGGTAGTCGGGGATGAGGGAGATTGCACTACCTTAAGGTAACATTGCAGACATAGAGGACAAAACTTGGAATCCCACAGGCAAATGGGAACCACGAAGAGGTTGTGGGGAAAGCCGCAACCACCAAATACCTGCAGAGACTAAGACAAATCCTGTGGAGTCAGCCGAATGAGAAGAACAAGGTCCGGGCCATCAACACCTACGCCCTGCTGGCCGTTAGATGTCCCGCTGGGATAATCAGCTGAGCAAAGAGGGAGATAGAAGCCACTCATATCAAGGCAAGAAAGCTGCTTTCCATGCATGGAGGGTTTCACCCCAAGTCCAGCACCCTGAGACTGTATGTTAAGTGGAAGGAAGTAGGTGGATGACTAGTGATTGTCAGAACCACTATTATCAGGAAGATGACCACGACTGATCACATGCTTAGTGAATACCGCAGGCAGCCGAAATCTGAAAAAGAAGAGGAGCAAGAAGAGGGACCATCGTGGAAGGACAGGCCCCTGAATGGCAAGTACCACCTTTAGATGAAGTGGCTGATATTGAGAAATCTTACCTGTAGCTGGATTGAAAGACAGCACTGAGGCACTAAACAAGCTGTCAGCACAAGATCCATAGAGGCTGGGGTCTATCACACCAGACAAGATCCCAGGTGCAGGCTGCGCAAAGGTGCCCTCGAGACTCCAATACACCTGAATCAAATGAATGGCTTGTTAGAGGGCCTTTGCCAAACTTGATGACATGCTGTAGAGGTAATCATTTGATTCAGCTGTGTTGGAGCAGGGATGCATCTAAAAGCTGCAGGACAGTAGCTCTCGAAGACTGGGATTGAGCACCCCTGGTATACAAGAACATCTGTGGAGAGTATGGCCTGGAAGTCCTGAGGTCTAAATGGGATATGTCCCCCACAATAATTGAGAAGGACCGAGCTAAGGCCTTGTGGGTCTTCCAGATACAGACAGACAAACTGGTGATGGCTAACCAATAGTAATGGACATGGACATAGTAATGGTGGACGTCAGGTGGACAGTAGCTATACAAAGTGATAGCAACATCAGGAAAAAGAAAAATGAGAAGATCGGGAAATACCAAGGGTGTGTGTGTGTGTATGTGTGTACACTACGTGAATGCAAATGTGTAATCCTCAGAATTTATATGCTAACAAACATAACAAATAAAAGATGCTGAACTCCTGATCCTCTATGTGCAGTTATAAGTCACGCTGATCTCCCTCGCAGAGTAACAGGCTTCTGAAGACTTTGGCTACAAAGTCAGTCTCTTCATGCTTTATGAACTTTCAATCAAGTGTGTACGCTGGTGAGTCTGTTCTGTTACTGTAAATGTTTTTATTCATGTTTTCTGACTTACTGATCCAACGGGATTGGTTGCCATAGTGTTTGTGCACCATTTAAAAAGAGTGTCATCTGAAGGCCACGCTGACTTTTTTTTTGAGTGATTGATGTTGCAAAGTAATTTTTGACTTGTAGAACTGATTGGTTTCAACTTAATTCAAGAGGCAAAAGTGAGAAACTGTTTTCAAATTCATTCATTTTTTTGCTATCCCTGTAACAAGACGCTTGGCTGAAAAGGGCATTTAACACCTTATCTTTTTGAGACAGTTGCTCCACAGCCTCAAAATGACAACAAGTAACATGCTTTTTTATCCTCTCCTCTCTTCTTTCCTCTTCCAACAGTTCAGTACCAGTCGAGCCTCTATGGAGGAAATAGCAGCAGCAGCTCTCCCGTCTCCAGCCGTGGAAATTCACCCATCGTGTGTGAACGCTGTGGGGAGGTTTGTCGTGGGGAGGTCGTGCGTGTGAAGAACACGCACTTTCATGTTAACTGCTTCACTTGCAAAGGTAAAAGGAAAAAAAAAATCATAAACAGACACACAAAAATGCTTTATGTATGTGTTTATTTATTTATATTTTACATAACACACACATAAAAAACTCATTAAGTGTGCACCACAGTTATAGCTGCTTCCGATGTCCACTCTTACCCTCACATACAAGGGTTTAAATTCATTTGTTTTTCAGTCTTGCTCTAATGCATTTCATCCGCATCAATTTACATAGTTAAATATTAAATAATTACTCAGACAAGAAGGAACCAAGGCAGTTGAATAATTGCTAGCTTGTTCTTCCTCACTGAAATGGAGGCTGAACTACAACTTTAACAGGAACAGCTAAAAAAAAAAATTAGAGACACCAATTTGAAAAACAGTTCTGTCACCGGAGACAAAAAATGATGTTGATGTAGGCAATATCATCATTTAGCACAGTGGAAAGCTCATTAGTCATTTAAACATACGGGGCATTGTAGTTTTGCCCAGAGACATGCATAATAACATGCATAATATCATATTTAAAATCAAATAGAGGCCGCTATACATAATTGTTCAAAGTCTGTTAAATAACTTTCCTCCTTTTATTATGTTGTTACAATGTTGGATGCTCATGAAAAACTTGGTTAATTGGTCAAACTATGCGGTTAGAATACGTACAACTGTGTTTTAAGACAGACTGAGGTCCTGCATAGAAAGTTATATAAAAGACTGCAGCATTTTGAAGTCATTTAACATATATTTTAAATAGAAAATGCCCTCAGGAAAAGCCATAGGGGACTTGTTTTTTATTTTATTGTCCTCTTATAGAATTTAATTCTTGCAAAATGTTTTTATAAAAAGGTCTAATGATAACGTCTGCAAATTAACGAGGTTAATTAGTCACACGATTGAGCATCCCTGAGAGTTCAGCCTCTCTGGGATGCTCAAAAAAGCAGCAAAGTAAGAGAAAAAAGACAGAATGATTGATTGAATGACTGTGATCTTCAGGCCCTCAGGAGACACTGAAATAAAAACAGAAACAATGTTGAGGGAAGCACAGCATGGGCTTAGGAACACTTCTGAAAACCACTGGCAGTGACCACAGTTTGAAGCTGCATCCATTAATGGAAAACTCAACCATGCAAGGAATCACATATCAACAAGTTCCAGAATTGCTGATTTAAGGAGGGCTGAAGTGTAGTGGAAAACTGGGGCCATGTGGCGTGTTGCCAACACAGTTCAATCTCAAGCAGGAATGGGGGACACCGTTGTTTGAAAACCTCTCCACATGCCCAAACCCTCTCACCCTCTCCTCTCTAACTGTCAGAATTGAATTTCTTTGCATTATTTGCAGACCATTGCCTTTTGTTTTTAATTTATTGACATCTTATAGAGTGTCCTAACATTTTTTTTTTTAAAGACTAGCTCCTGTGAACCAAATGCATATGCCTGAGACTGCCCTGAAACCTTGAAATCAAGCTGTTTTTTTTCTATGCTGATGAGTCACATGAGCTAGCCACAGATTTCCTTGTATGGCGATGGGGCTTATAAGCTCTGGGTTCTGTATATAAAAGCAGGCGAGGGGCAGCCAATGAGAAGAAAAGGGGCTTTTAGGGATGTGAGTCTTAAAGACACAGGAGCTATAAGTGGCTTATTTCACACTGAAAGTGAGCTGCAGCGCTGCATCAATGCTATGCATAAAGTAAAATAAATTAAGGATTTCTAATTTACTCTAGCAGAAAATTAAATTAAAAGCTTGACTTTAAGGAAACAGCTTTTTTTGGAAAATACACTAACTACGCTTGCTTGCAGAGATAAAGCTTAGCTACTGCTATTAGTTTCCCATACCGCAAAGACCACAGTGTGGGAGAAACGGGTAGCATGGGTATGAATATTGCTGTTCTCCAAAAGAAAAACTATGACCCTCTTGCAAGCAAGGTTAGCAGTAAGGTAGTAACACATAGGCAAAAAAAATATGCATATTATATATATTATATCTCCTAAAATAAATCCAAGATGTAAGCAGTGAGTGCAGGTGTAAAGAATCAGAGGAAAGATTTGATTGTTTAGATTTAGTGTGAGGCCTTGCTTTTAGTAACACAATGATTTTGAGTTTTTTTTAAACATATTTATGCATGAGAGTGTGCATTTTTGCATGTAGTTGCGTGTGCAAACCTGGAACTATATATGTCACTTGGTATCTTTGCATGGTTGAGCTCCACCAGCGAGCAGGTGGGACAGAATGCACTAATAGAGTTTTGCAGTCAGCAGCTAGCTTAGCAGTGCAGTCAGCAGGTTTTCAGCCCCTAGTCAGACTCCAACCAGCTAACCTCCTTTCATGGGCCGGGACCTACACAGTCCCAAAGCATACTGCAAGACAACACAGTTTTCTCCGTTTGATCTGCCAGAAGCATCGCATCAACGCACTCAGTCACAAAGCACAGAAGAAGAGGATTTTCTTCTTTTTTTTCCTTTTCTTTTATGGAACGCTATGTTTTCTTTCACGCACCATTACTTACAGATGCAGATCTTAAAATAGCCTGAGGTGAAATGACTCTTTTGGTTGTTTAGATGAATAATTGATTATCTGCTCGATTGAAGCACTCACTTCTCCTGACGGGACATAAGCCAAATGTATTGACAGAAGTGTCCCGTTTGATATTAAAGTTCATATTATTATGGACAATTGATCTTGCAGAGTAAGCTTAATGACTTTTATCTAATAGCACAGTCCATTAGTACTTCATCAGCAGAGGAAACGTCAGCCGATGGAGTGGACAAGAATCAAAACGTCAGCTTTTAGTACACAGATGTCTGGTTTTTCCACTCTTCTGCTTCTTATCTTTTCTCGCTTCTGCTCTCCCGTGCTGTCGCTCTCTCGTCCCACATTCTTTGTTTTTTAGATGTGAATGTCAGTGAGTTACAATACATCTTTGGTAAACAGCTTGCCTGTTAACATGGCTATTCAGGAAAGAAAAGGGGTATTTTTAGGGAACAAAGACATTAGAGTGAGATGGATGAGGCAGCGGCAGTCTGTTTCAGAGTGACTCAAATTGTTTTTTAATGTGTTGTGAAGTGACTAGTGGTGATGGTGGTATGCAATGAAATTAAGATCCTGGGCCTTTTAATGACATATAAATTAAACTTATTGAAAACCTGGAACTATATAATGACAGTTAATTCCAAGTTTTCATTGAGTCAGAGAATAGAAACCTAGATCAGACTGGTGCTATAAGAAGTGATGCATAAAGAAAAGACCGTGCACATTTTTTCTGACATATGTAGTCATGAAAACATGAACCGGTTTGTTTTATTGAAACATCTCAGCAAGTATTCAGTAGATTTTTGTGATTTTTGAAGTGCATCTCATTAGCAGCACCTTTTGCTAGTTACCCTCTTTATTCCTATTTAAGCAATAAAAATATCCGTTTTCAGAGGACTGGACAGAGTGTTATATCTAACACTCTTTGCTGTGTATAACGAATTTTTTAAATAAAGCGCACCACCACGCAGAAGTAAATTAATCTCATGCAGCATTTAGAGCTAAAAGTTGTAGCAAAAAATGGCCTTGTATACATTCTAATATACTTGTCATCAATGTGAATACTCATAAAACAGAAACAAATGTGGCTGCACATAATGATTTCTCACAAAATCTCTCATACTGCATCACACCCCTTTAAACATTTTAAAATGTTTAAAATCTGACTGACAATTGTTGAAAATTCACAACCTCAACGTCAAACAATACTGCCAAAATCCATGCTGTATTACATAATTCTGCCTTTGTACAGTGAGACCACAGACCGATTAGACTCGTGCTTTTCCCTTTCCCCCTCGTCAGTTGTCTTTGATCCTTCTGTCCCGATCACACACTCACTCAAATCCAGACGCGCTACAAAAAAGGAAATCCATCTTATGTTGATGATGCAAATAGATGAGGGAAGACAGTGACGGGATGGCAGATGTGTGCTGGACAGATCGATATCCTCATTGATACCTCCCTAGAGTCCTCCTGCATCTCTCTCTACATCCTCATCCCTTCACTTTGCTGTCTGCTTTCCTTTCTCCTCACATATGATGCTCTTTCTTTATTCAGCTTCCTCTAATCTCTCCCTCGACTCCCATCTTGTCCTTCTCCGTCTTCCTCTGTCTTGTCTGAGCCTTGTGTCTAAAATAATCCTCTCTTATCGTCATCTCTGCTTTTTTATAACAAAAAAACTTCCCCATCTACATCATCTAAAACCTTCCAGCATCGCTTTTCTGGCATTTCTATTCAAACACTGGCAAAAAGGAAAAATGCTGTGAATTTTCCTTTGTATTGAAACATTCTACAAGACAAGGCTTGTAATGTCTTCCCTCAAAGGCGGTGAAATATCGGCGTGCACTAATTTATTTTGATAGATCATCCAGCTGCAGGTGCTTTGCCTTCTCAAATGAATTTAAAACAGACTCCTATGATTCTAGTGAAGCTTGCTGCCAAGGCTGACCCACTTTAAGATAAAACAAGTTTGTGTTTCGCAAGTGAAACATACCAGGAGCAAGAGTTAGTGTATTTTATCACCATTAGTGTATGCTCAGCCGTACACAGTCACGGATGGCCTGGCTCTTTCTTCAGAACAAACTTCAAGGGCAAACAGTAAAGCATTAACCGCTGTATCAGCTCAGCTTTGCACCGCTTTTTTGTGGATTAATATGAACATTTGCTGATGTGCTTGTTTGTTTCCATACATGCTTGTATTTTGTGTTTTTACATGTAACTGAACAACATGTAAAGCAAAATCACAAAGATGAGACAGTCAACACCACACCGCCAGGAGTTCCTTTTGTTTTGCATCCTAATTATCTTCATCATAAACTTTTTTAAAATTAAATCTATTTCTTTTTTCTTCCTTGACTCTTTCTTTCATTTCCTCTATGTTTTGCTTCAGGCATCAAATAAAGAATTCCTTATCTGCTGTCTTTGTGGACGGCATTCACACCTGAAGCACTTCAGTCTAATAGGCTTTAATCACTATTAACAGTTGTAAAAAGAAAAAGTACTTGGATACTTGAGTGCCTCTGACAAAGTGCAGCTGAACCTGTCCCTTAAAGAGAGAATAAATAGAAGGCTGGGGAACAATTCAATCGATGAGGCAGGGCGTGAAAAAAGGGAATACAGTTTACAAAGCAAATTCATTCAATGGATGATATGTAATTTATTTATCTGTGCCTTGAGAATATTTTTATTGCTTTGTTGAACAGCCCAGTCTCACCGCAGTTTGTGAAACAACCATGGAAAATACATTTTTTCATGTTCATGGACACAAAGCAGGTAGGTGTGACCACGGTAATCAGGAAAACAAGCTTTTAAAGACGTGGCAAGCTGTTGTATTCTAACCCAAGCCGTGAAGTTTTTTTTTTAAGCCTAAACACATTTAATTGACAATACTTTTAATGCATAACCTTAACCAAGAGACATATTAGTAATGGTGAAAATCTGTCATATGTATGGCCTGAATATGGGTTAAGATGACTTACACCTCTAGCACCCAACCTCCAAATGCCAACTTTTTCTCAACTTTGAATATGTATATATCAGAGTGGACTGATGGAAAATTATGTTCGGGATATGAAGTAATGCTGGGTCTTTGGATTTTTGTTGAAGATGAATAGATTATTTTTTGATATTTATAGACTGCTCGACAGGCGTTGTGATTACAGGACAATTTTATAACCTTAATGGTGTCTTAATTTCATTGCTTTTAGATCACAAATTAGAGTTATTAGTGAGACTTTGTTAGAGAAATTAGGTTTCTATTGTTATTTATGTCAAGAGAGAAGTCATGCAATTTAAAGTGCTTTCAAAAACTGCTCTCTACACATGAATTGAACTGCAAATGAATGAGCTAATTAAACAGAATTTATTCAAAACCCTCTCACTTCACTTGCTTTTATTATTAAGAAACCAAAGTAATTAGTTAATGTGAATTATATTCATCTGTCCCCATTTAAGCTTCTTGTTTTTACACTAATTGTTTTTCTGTTTGATTAAATGAATATAATATATAATATAATCTGATGCAACTGCATATAAGTGAACCACTATTTTGTCCCAAATTCTGATCCAGCAAATCTTTCATCTGTGAGTGGAGCCACACACCACTGGGTGTGCGACCCCAGCCAGTCAATGCACTTGTTTAAACAAGAGATACAACTAAAGTTTCAAAACGCCAAGATGGCGTTGAGGTGAAAGTGCTCAAATTGTGGCTGCACAAATGGCTTTGGGAACTACATGTTTGTCAAGGTGTATTTCTTGCATTCGTGTATATAAAGTACATGTTCTGTTTATACACTGAACGGTGTGACAAAATGGCACTCTGATTGGATGATCGTCCAGTCAGCTGGTTGTAGGCAGTCGTAGTGTGCTAGTGTCTCTGTTAGTGGATCCAGTGCATAATCCAGTGTTCACTTAGATCTATAATGCCAATTATCCATCACTAATCATAATAGTGATCTTAAGAGTGTTAACCACTGAGTCGACTCAGTCATTTTCCACTGTGCACACTATATCACGGCATGTAGGACTCTGACAGCTCTGACCTGCCAGGTTTTATTTAGCTCCTGGAGGAACTGGTTAATGCTGATTCAGCACACAGAGCAGTCCAAATATAAAAAAACCCAAAACCCTCCCTCAGTTTAGGACAGCAGGTGAGGGTCACAGAGTGTATGGGGTAAGGTCACGTTGTCCTATGGTCTTGTTTGACAGGGCATGGATGGAAGTCTCTGACAAGTCTCTAACGTACATGAACATTAAGCCCCACTCAGCAAGTTCAAGTAGCAGCAGGAAGATTTGCTCCGACTGTCCATGAAAGAGTAAAATGTCATGTGACAGAGGGAGAATAATGGATGGTAACAGGCCGGCACATGCTCATTTATATTCTGGGAGTTCACTGCTGTGACATTTTCGTCTCCTATTATAATTACACTGTAAATGTGTCAAATGAAATTTTTAGTTTAATGGAATTATTTGTAGTCTGGCTTGCCCTTGTATTTTAAAAGACTACTTGATAGGGATGGGCTTTTTGTGGTAGTATCTATGTAAATTTTAAAGAAATGACTGCAAAGGGAAAAAAGTTTTTATAATATATGATGAGCTACTTGATGACTTATCAACCCTCCTTCTGGGTCTTGGGTCCTAATGTGTTCATTAAAGCCGTTGTCTTTATAACGTGTTTTAATGCTTAACATACCGGTGGCACCACAAGCAGGCAGTGGCTGATAGCGCTCCGGCAACATGGCTGAATGTGGACATTGCCGACTTGGTTATCCAGTTAACCGGGCTAGCAGGCTACCGAGCCGACAGAGAAGCCTCCTTGCCCGGTAAGAGCTGGGGCGGTGGCTTGTGCGTCTACATCAACAAACTTTGGTGGACAAATTCAGCTGAGGTGAGTCGTCACTGCTCACCACAGGTAGAATTTTGAATTGTAAAGTGTCGCCCGTCTATTTACCAAGAGAGTTTTCTTTGATAATAGTTATAGCAGTGTATCTCCCACCGAATGCAAATGCGAACATGGTACTAGAAGAGCTGTTTCAAGCTATCAACAAGCTCCAGACTGCACACCCAGAAGGATTTTTTGTGGCTTCAACCACACTAACCTCAAGACAGTTTTCCCCAAATTCCATCAACATGTGAACTTTCCAACTAGCGGGGGGAACTACCTAGATAAAGTTTACACCAACATAGACGGCGCCTACAAAATCAACTGTGCGTCGGCACATTGGCTCATCTGACCATGCTACTGTACAGTAATGCTGCTTCCCATGTACACATCACTGCGGAAACGCACAAGACCTGCCAGAAAAATTATCAAAGTCTGGCCGAGTGTGGCTGCCTCAGCGCTTCAGGACTGTTTCTAGTGCACAGACTTAAAGAGGCAGCCACCCAAAATGGCTTCTTGTACCTGGATGAGTTCACCGAGACTTGGGTTCACTGTGACTTGCCACATCAGTAAGTGCACAAAGGATGTAATGGTCTCCAGAAACATCACCACAAGAGCCAATGAAAAGCGCTGGTTCACTGCAGCAGTACGTGCATGTCTGAGAAAGAGAGATGCCGCTTTCTGGTCTGAAGATAAAACAGCTCTCAGAACAGCCAGAGCCAACCTCGCGTCATCCAACAAGCAAAGCATTTCACCAAGGTCAGTCCACGGAAGGCTGTTGGACCAGACAACATTCCATTCCAGACTGCGAAATAGCTTTTTCCCCACAAGACATCAGATTCTATCATAGTCTCATCAAAAGAGAATTAGTTAAATACCAAGTTCAAGTAGTTGGACTATGAATGTCTGTAGAATACTTAATGAGATAGTTCAGTCTGGACCAGCAATGGGATTAGACCTACAAACTGACTGGCTTTGCCATCCGGAGTAAGATGAAACTAATAAAAAGGCTCAAATAGGTTCAAATTCACCAGTGAAAATCAATATGATTTAAACATTTGTTTGAATGCTTTTTGGTGATCTTGCTTATTTGAAAAGTAAATATGAAAGGATATTGCCTGAATAAAATGTAAAATTCTTGCATTGATTTTTGTCAGTGAGAACAGCTTTTGGAAACTGGCCTATGATTTGAAATCCAAAAATAACAGAGAGGGCTCTGGAGAGGCCAAGTCTTAACAGCTCCCACTCTTCCCCGTTTCCTCTATATCTTAATAGCGTTTCATTTAGACAGTGATGAATGTGTGAACGTTATCGGCATGGTGAGAAATAATGGGACAGACTCTGCTAGGATCCTCAAGTGTGTATTTGAGTCTGCTGGGAGGGACAAGAAAGATTATCTATATTCGTCTACGTTTGTTTAGATCAGCTCTGGTCAATCCTCAATAACATCAACATATTAAATACAGTGTATATGTCTTCTGAATCCTAATGAATGATATCAAACTGTTGGGTGTCTCAAGGCTGGCTCTGTGGCTGGCAGAGTTAGACCCAAAAGCAGGACTCAGAAACACAAAAGAAAAAACTAAAATGTGGCTTTGTTAACTAACACAAAGTACAAAATTACATGAGAAATAAAACAAATCAAACTTTCAACATAACTGGGAAAAAATACTTTAGAAGACACAACCATAATGGATGATGTAAAAGAGAGCAAAGGGAGACTCAGACTATACAAACAAACCAGGAAATGAGGGAAATGGAAAACACCAGGGAACACAGCTGAACACAATCCGACTAATGAGACAAGGGGTGCCAAAGCTAAACACAACACACAGGAGACGAGGGACGATCAAAATAAAAAAAAAGAAGTAATAAACACTAATGCCAGGACTAAGATGCGAACGTGCCACAGTGACAGGAGATAAACAAACATGGAAACATGCCTGACTGGGGAAACAGAAAGGGAACATAAAAGATAATGACTAAAGATTACATAACCTTAAGAGGGAACACAGACTGGAAACAAACATAACAAAACAAGAAACCTTGAACCAGAAATATAAATAATAAAACTCAGAGGCACTAGGAATAAAGAACATAAGCAAAGGACTATGGCGCTTAAACACAAAACTCATTTTAACCTAGAATGAACCTAAAGACCTACAGAAGTGCAGAACAATAATACGAAAATAATTAAAAATGAGAAAAACCCCAAAACATCCAAAAATCTCAAAACCATGACAGGTTGACTTGATGAGCTTGAGAATATTTACCTTGTATATGTCACGTAAAAAAAATGGCCTTTTATTTTGACATGCAGTATGTGAGTACAACGAGTGCATGAATGAGTGCTTCAGTAACTGTAACTCTTCCTCTGTGAACTGCTTTAGTCTCAGGCCGACTGATAAAGGTCAGGCTGGCATTTCAAAGTTGTACAACAGCAGCTTTTCCAGAGAAGACGAGAACAACCCCTCCCCTCAAATAATGCTTAATACAGTATTGTTTTCTTTTTTCCTACACTACAAAAGTGTACTATATAGTCTTTAGGCTAACTGAATAATAAATAACTAAATACTGAGTAGATAAAACAAACTATTAGCCTTCACTGCGAATAGTTACAAAAAAGTCTATCACAGTGTAAGCTTTCTGCTTTAATTTGGGTTGGAGAGAAATTACAGACGTTGTACCAGTCTTTTGTGGTGAAGAGAGAGCTGAGTGTAAAAGCGAAGCTCTCAATTTACAGGTCGATCTACATCCCTACCCTCACCTATGGTCACAAGCTGTGGGCATTGACCGAAAGAATGAGATCGCGGATACAAGCGGTGGAAATGGGCTTCCTCCGAAGGGTGGCTGGCCTCTCCCTTAGAGATAGGGTGACAAGTTCAGCCATTTGGGAGGGGCTCAGAGTAGAGCCGCTGCTAGCTTCACATCGAAAGGAGCCAGCTGAGGTGGTTCGGGCATCTGACAAGGATGCCTCCTGAGTGCCTCCTGGGTGAGGTTTTCCAGGCTTGTCCCACTGGGAGGAGGTTCTGGGGAAGACCCAGGACACACTGGAGAGATTATATTTCTCAACTGGCCTAGGAACGCCTTGGTGTTCCCCTGGATAAACTGGTGGCTGGGGAGAGAGAGGTCTGGGCTTTTCTGCTTGGGCTGCTGCCTCCGCGACCAGGCCCTGGGTAAGCGGAAGAAGATGGATGGATGGATGTTTTGGACAAATTATGGACCTAACTGTAAAAGCCATCAGTTTAAATGCAGCAGTCAGTGTGTTGGAGGTCCATGAATCATACCATTTCACACAGAAATGGTATGATCCTATTTGTCAAACACTTCATTTAAAATATTGTCTTTTACTAACAAATTTCTCATAGTTCTCTGTAGTTTTTACTATTATTCGACTCTTTTATGGTCAGCAGTCCACAAATGATGATGGAATTATTGTAATAAAATGTATATTGAAAAGTAATGTCATATAAATTTAACTTTTAAGGTGTTAGAAGGTAAATTTTGAAGTGAGTTTGACCCTTTTAATATATTTAAATTAAAAAATTGGCTGCAGGCTTATATTGTTACTTAATGTCACTTTACCGTATTTATGATGTGTTCAGCTTTCCTATACAGTTCTATACATTTCTCTTGCTCCTTCTCTCTATCTGTCTGAGCCTCTTAACACACTGGCTCAGATTAGATCCACTCACTCTGTTGGGTTTAGAGCCATTAGCTTAATTAGAGACTAGACGTTCAATTAACTGTCAGATATCTTGATCCGTTGGCTGCCTTTCAGTCGTCTAACCTAAAGTATGTAAAGGTTTCATCATACTGCCTCAGTGGATAATGCAGCGTATCCTGGGCAAGTCCGTTACAAATTATCTGTCAGTAACAGACATGCAGAGGTGAAAGCATAGCAGTAATTTGATTCTTTTTAGATACTTTCAAGGGAAAATATCTTTACACTGGTCCCACTACATAAGAATATAAGCCATTGATTGACACATATTGTTATAAATACTATAAAGCACAACTGATGGCAGATGAGGGACTCAGCTCCCTCAAGCTGAAGCAAATAGCTTTTCAGTTCCTTTTAAAATGCCCAATCAACTAGCTGAGCTGAGGCCGCCTAACCTTCACACACAGTCAGACTAGAAGCAGTCACTCGGCTGAAGGACTTTGCATTTGCTAAATGAAAGCAATAGATCATGCTGCCAGCATATATTGCAAACACTGTATCTGTCTGTGTGCCCTTTTTTTGCTGGATATGCACTTATCACACAACTCATTTAAAGTTGTAATCTGTAATTAGACACATGCAGAAAATACCATATTTAGTATATACAACACAAGACGTGCAGGTTAAATGCAGTAAAAAATTCCTTAGATTAGATTGTATAAGCGTCTCGGAAAACTTCTGACAGTTCTTCTGTTCCACTATTTTCTGCTTCTTCATATAATCCTGGACTGACTCCAAGAGGTTAGGATCAGGGTCTGTAGATGCTGTACCATCTGTTGCAAGACTTCTTGTTCTTCTTGTCCCTGAAGATAGTTCGGTGTGTCTCCTACTCAGTGTTTAGAGTCAGTGTTCATCCTGCAGAATGTCAGGCCAGTCAGATGCCTCCCTAATGGTATTACATAATGGGTGAGACTCCAAACATTTGAAGTGGCTGAAACATTATTGCACCTTCATTTGGATGGACAACCATAACATACTGTATGAGTTAAGATACGATGGCCGCTGGTCTAATCCCTAAAAGCAGATTAGAGTATTAACTCTTCTGAGCTCAGAAAGGACAACAGCTTGTACTGTACAAATCTATACCCACAAATAGTACACACACACACACACTGAACATTAATTGTGCCTTTAAATCAGCGGGTGAAACCTTTAAATGCATAATTGGATTAATACTGTTCACTGTGTCAATGAAGGCTGTCAATTAAAGTTTCTTAATTACGCCAACAGCGTCTGGAACATCATACATACTGATCACATACATATTTGACCAACTCAACACTCGGTTCTTTTAATAGTCATGACTTTGCCCTCAGTAACATATCTATCACGAGCAACTTTGCCACATTGTAACTATACATCGTTTTTTTGCTTCTGTTTATGAGAAATGAATTTCTATGTCTCCGTTTAGTGTGCGGCTGTGACTTGGCGCACGCAGGTTTCTTCCACCATTCGGGTGAATACATCTGTACAAAGGACTACCAGCGGCTCTATGGGACCCAGTGTGACAGCTGTAACCAGTATATCACCGGAGAGGTGGTGTCTGCCCTGGGGAGAACGTACCACCCAGACTGCTTTGTCTGCAGCATGTGCAAGTAAGGAATGAGTGTTTCTTCATGTAGACCTAAATGTTGGCAAACAGATAAAGTTGGTTATTCAGGCTGCAAATAACCACAAGCTCCAAAAAGTCAAAGTAAAAAGAAAATATTCAAACTAACTCACGTTCATCTTGCAAATCTACATTTGGTAGAAATGCTGTTGTAGCTGTCTGAGATCATTAATAAGTTCAGATGCAGGGATCAGACAAAAAAAAAAAAAAGATTAAAATCCACAGTTTAATGATCACAGCAGGGATTTAAGATCGGTCAGGACAGGTTGTCTGACGACTTACTTACTCGAGTGGCATGTATCGGTGTTCTGGTGCTCCTGGTGTCAGCAGATTTACGGATCCTGACATAAAAGTATTATTTAACCAAAGGGACTGTCTTACTCTAACCTTAAAGAAGTGCTGTGAGTCCATAAATACAACTAAGGTTACTTAAACATGACTATCAACAAGTAGATATTGTGGAGAGCAAAATGAAATACACAGAAAATGAACAAACACACTCTGTGCGAATGTTCTCTGTAATAACAATGCAAATCTTACACATTATTGACCAAAAACATAACTGCAACATGTTTGCGTTGAAATTCTGCTGCATATAAAAATAATCCCTGACCTTAGTGTAGTGGTTTACATGTTTGCTTGCCAAGTGGAAAGCTGCTGCTTCATTTCCAGCTGGAGACACAGATCCCCTTTGGGGTTGTGTCATGAAGGGCATGTGGTGTAAAGCTCAGCCAAATTAAACCTGCAGAGCTGCCTGCTGCGGTGACCCCTTGTGGCAAGGCAGCAGCCGAAAGCAGCATTTTTTAAAAAGTAAGACATCATAGTTGTTTCTCACCCAACTTTAGAAGAGACCTTCTTAAATGACCATGTATGAGTAAGCTATGTTAAAACATTCTTGGTTTCTTAAGAACAGCTCCTTTGTCTGCCTCACGGGCTCTGTACTCGCCTCTGCTTTTATCCTGAAATATTATCCCATACCTTCCTGTATATGAAGCGTTATTCATTTTAACTATTATGCACTGAGAATCTGACGAAGATTTTCAGAGCTGGGAGTAACATTTAATCCTCACAGTGTTGACATCAGCAGGAAATCTTGTTTTATTCTCTTGTACATTCTCTTGTACATTCATGTACAACTGCAGAAATACTCCTCTGACACTGCTGATGGTAGTTTTTGACAGTGTTTATGTTATTAAAAAATGTACAAGTGTAAAAAAACAATTTGCTAAATGTTAGTTTTCAATGCTGGTAAACACATATTCCCATGCATGATGTAAGCGGGGCAGAAATAATGGCAAATAATGTGCAAAATTTCTGATAAGGAAACTTGGAACTACCTGCACCAGTACTCCTTACCTACTATCAATACTGTTCGACTTGGGGAGTACAAGCAAGTTGGAATTTCATGTGTTTTGTGATTGAGTAAACTGTGAATTTCTGTATTTCCCTATTTGCATTCTGCATGGCATTACTGAAATTTTTTTTTATGTGTGTTTTCTCAGAAGCCCATTTCCAATTGGAGACAGAGTGACCTTCTGTGGGAAAAAGTGTGTGTGTCAGCAGTGTTCACTTTCTCTGAACAGCGACAAGCCCGTCAAGGTCCACGGACCAAGCTGTAAGAAACAAACACGCACACAAATGAAAATATACGCTCACTCATGTGTGCAACACCATACACAGCAACAACCTATCTCACATTTTCTTCACTAGACATAAAGTGTAAGCCAAAACACATTGTCCAGTTCATCAAAAGCAGAGCAGGTATTACTTTGTGATGATTATTTTTCTATTAATATTTTAAGGAAATGCATGGCGTTTTTTTTTTTTTAAAGAATATACTCAACTCAAAGGTTCATTTACTAGCCCGTGGAGTGGCATCCTTTATGGTCTTCATTAATGAGCCAAAATATGCAAAATGTCATGTTTGCTACTCCAACAAATCAAAGAAATTGAAAAATACATGTGTCCAGCTATAAGTATTTAAGTTTGTGTGTAACTAAATCACATGAACTGACCACAACCAGTTTGTTGTTCTTGGCTTCAGGTCTTTGCATTCCCTTACTTACTTACTGAAAAGGTGTGACACAATAGGTTTCATCAAACCTAATACAAGCACAAGAATATTAATTTTACAGCACTTTGCCAGTTCATTTTTTTTTTTTTAATAATTAGCTATGTTTTTTCCCTGCCTAATGATATTTAACCGATCATATCTTTGTGATTCATCCAGCATGTAAGACTGCTTGTCCCTCTACAAATGAACACCTAGAGTTGTACAGTCCACCTGCTGAACACTGCAAAAACACAGCGTCTTTGTAGGTGTGTAGCTGCAGGGAGATACTTCCAAACACACCCACAAACACAGAAGGTGGCCTGCTGCTTCAGGTAGTGCTGTAGCCTGGTTCTGGTAGCTCCATCTGGCAGAGACAGTGTGACTGTCACGACAGGAGAGAGGGATGAGGAAGAGAGGAGGAGGAGGTAGAGAAGTGATGAGAGGTTGGCAGAGCAGAAAGGCAAGGACATAGAAGGGGAGTGATAAATGCATAAATGCTCAAAGTGTTCCTGCTTGTTCCTATCGTACATGTGTGCTCATTACCGCGCTTCCTGCTTTTCCTCTCCCCTCTCCTCTCCTCCCCTCCCCTCCAGACTGTGCCGGCTGCGGTGAGGAGATCAAACAGGGTCAGTCTCTGCTGGCTTTGGAGAGACAGTGGCACGTCAGTTGTTTTAAATGCCGAACATGCGGCTGCGCACTCACTGGAGAGTACATCAGCAAGTAGGTGGCTTGATCCTTCTTATGTCAAGTCAGTCATAGGTGTGCTTGGGCAAATATCAAACGTTTCTTCAAGCAATTCACATCAAAACCCACTTCACAGAAACTGCCTCCTGTATCCAGGCTTTTAATTTTGAAATCACTAGAAAATTACACGTTTAGAAAATTTGTCTGCAAGTTTTGAAAGGTTGCAGGTTTTTTTTAAACTAATTTTTACTATCAAAATAAATTCATCTTCAATTCTAATTCAATCTTAACAGGATAAATAGTAGTGGAGTTGTTGCACAGAGCTGTGAGCTTTTTGTCTTTCTCACTGTTCAGAGACGGGATACCTTACTGTGAGACTGACTACCACAGTCAATTTGGGATCAGGTGTGAGAGCTGTAACAGGTACATCAGTGGCAAAGTACTTGAGGTGAGTGAATTTTCCGCTGTGTATGTGTGCTTTTGGGAATATGTGTGCCTGCTTAAAGAAAGCCTGGAACAACAGCGGGAATGTGCATGTTCTGTGCTCGTCAGTGTGAGCTGGTCTATAAAAAGCTGCAAAAAAATGCAGCTGTCCCTCTTTAAATGAAGTGCTGACTGATGACGAAGCAGCTTTGGAAGCCCGACAAAGCAACACTTCCCCATCTCCTTCGCACTATTCATCTTTTTTTCCTATTTCTTATCATGCCTCTCCTCCTTCTTCACTCTGCATTGTTTTTCTCTTTCTTATCACCACTCTGTTCCCATTTTCTCATCTGTGCTATTTGCTTTTGCCATTTTGTGTCTGACTTTCCTATCCTTTCCTTTCCTTTCCTTTCCTTTCCTTTCCTGCAGGCTGGAGGAAAACATTACCACCCAAGCTGTGCGAGATGTGCCCGCTGTCACATGATGTTCCTAGAAGGAGAGGAAATGTACCTGACAGGTAATCAGGATGTATGTGTGTGGTAACTAGAAAATTAAGTTTGCCCTGTATGAAGTGGAAGAAAATTCCGCTATCAGAATGACTCTGGATCAAACAAGGTATAAAATTTAAGAACAATCATTGTTACAGAATATAAAATTCTGAATATAATTGTTAGGAAATCAGTTTAGTCTGAATTTATATCTCTATAAACACAAATGTGCTTCTGCATTTGTACAGTTAACAGGCATAAAAATAGACTTCTAGCTTCAATTGAATTAGTACCCTGCAAGTATCCAGATGGCCTCTGTGTGATTCTGCATCTGTGGAAGTGTGTGTGCGTGTGTGTGTGTGTGTGTGTTTGTGTGTGTGTCTGTGGGTGTTGCTAATGTTGTGGGGACATTAAGATGTTTACATGGCCATACTGTAGGGACGAGCTTCCCTTTTGGGGACAAAAGGAAATAGTAATAATAGTTTAATGATTTACATCTAGGTAAGTGTATATGTATATGCATGTTCATGTCTGTGGTGGATACAGACATAAGATGTAGATTTAGACCTTGGTACTGGGGGACATTAGTTGGAACCGAGGACATTTTAGCCATCCTTTATTTCCTGACACCTCTGCAAAGGACTGCATGAGTGTTAAGGGTTAAAGAGAAGAATTTTGGGGTTTATGTCTGAGTGTGTGTGTGTGAGTGTGTATAAAAAAAAAAGACAAGGAATGTCAGTGATAAATACGGTGACCTAATCATGTAACAGCCATTATGTAGGTTATTGATCTCAAGAGTAACACTTGGTATTGGACTCTGTGGTAGATACACAAAACCCCCCTCCTCTGTCACACACAGAGGTTGGAGTCAATTACCTGTCAACCTTCACCTCTGCCACTGTTTCCATTACTCTCAACTGTTACTGACAGAATTATCCTAAATTATGCCACTATCACCAGGTTTTAAATTGAATCACCCAGGAAATTCTGTTTTACAAATCAGATAACAAGGATTAAAGTTAATAAGTTCAATCATGGAGCGATATGAATATACAGAAAAATTTGTTGTTTATATATCGAATGCATTTAGTTTGAGTTCCACAGACTCAAAGAGTCTGACTATTGAAATTGTCAGGTTACTTATACCTGACAAGCATGTTCACCTGTCACAGAACAAAGAGTCTTGATACAGTCTAACAGAGAACGGTAGGAAGGTTGTCTGAAGTGTTATTTATGGCAGTGGGGTTGAATCAGTCAGAGGGATAAGGAGCTCTGCCGCCTTAGTAGTGTGTAGTGGAGGGAGCTGTGATGGGTTGTCCATAATGGAGAGCGGTTTGTTCAGTGACCTCCTATCCCTCACTGACTCAAACCCCTCCAAATTCTGGCCAATGATGGTTCCAGCCTTGTGAGTCAATTTGTTGATCCTACTGGCATCTCTGGTGCTGATGCTGCCCTACTTAGCAGACAAAAACAAAGAAGAAAAACAAACAGGGAGTGAAACATTATAAAAAAAAATACAAAATACAGAATACATAAAAATTACAAGCTGGGTGTACTATACTGTGAAGAACATATGGGAAGAACATAGGTGATAACACAAAACTGAGGTTAAACAGAGGCTAAATACACAACTGGAACATAATTGGTAAAAACATTTAGGAAAAAGCAGGCAATCAGAGGAGTGAGGAAAGACAAGAAGCAAACCAACTGGACACATGAGAAAAGAGACTGCTGAATAAAACAGGAAGTGACCAAAGGAGCGAGCACAGAGCAGGAGTGGGTGGCTGGAACTCACACAGAGAAAACAGAAGATGAAAACAGATATTATAAAGTAGTGCAAGTGATTAAAAAAAAGTAGGACAGGACAAGGAAAAATGTCGTGAAAACTTGGCCTTATGAAGGTAATAGTAAATTTAATATTAAGTTACTGTACCGTAACATGTTGCCGACAGACACAGTGTCAGAGTTGCCACACAGGGTGGCACCTCCTGTTTCAGCTCATTGTCATTCTGCTGCTCTGCCTCTCAAAGCCGCTAGTAAAACTAAGCATTTGCATATTGTACTTGAAGTCCACATATGTGAGCTTTTTAATCTATACCTGTAAGAGTGTATATCATATTCTTTATAGATGTTTTAGAGACTAATATGTGTATGTGTGTCTGTGTGCTGAGCTCCTGTAAACTGCCCCAAGGTTACATTCACTCCTTTTCATTACTTTAGACATGTAGGAGGCCCGAGCAATCACCCACGTGAGGCACACTCAAATACGACACACGCACACACACCCACTGATACATGCACACACAAACTTGAAATCCATCTATCTCACGACACAAGTCTAGAATAAGAAGTAGTTTGTGTGTGCAAGTGCACGCAAAAACTGGTTTTTGTGGTAGTAGGGGTTAGGGATAGGAATTGATGACAATTTAGATATTCCAGTTCTATTATTTGATCCCTTATCGATTCTTTTATCGATTTTCACGACGTTCTCATTTATTCCGTTTTGATAGTCACCACCATTTCTAAGCAGCAATAAAGAAATTACATTCATGCAAATTAATTGCATCCTGTGGGTCAGCTGTTTGCGCATGTTTCTTGAGGTATTTGCTGTATTTGTTGTTATCAGTGTTGGATTTGTTACTCAAAAAGTCATTACACTTACACATATTACACTTTACACAGGAAATTTTTCTTAAAAGTAATACAGTACGTTACTTAGTTACTCCCAGGAAAAAGTAATTTGGCATACCACTCATTATATTAATTTCATTTTACTCTGTAAAACGCACCATTTTCAACTATTTACCAATATAAACCTGAGGCTAAAACCGAACACACCAATACAAATTCCCAATGGGAACACGGATCAGTTTCAAAAAGACATACAGTATGCATTCATGTGCTCAGTGTTTACACATTCTGTATTGGCAGTGTGGCTCAGCAATACGTAAAACTTTCTTGAATATTTAAATATCTTTTTATAGAGTACACTTGGAATTTCAAATGGTACAAATATATAAATGATAATACTACTTCCCTGGGTTTCACACTGGTTGCCTTCGTCCCTTATTTTTGAATATCAACAGTTAAGATCAGAGGCTTATTTTGCATAGTCTGTACAAAGACAGCAGAGCCTTCATTCCTACATCCCACATCTGCATTTATAAAAATATCATAATGTCGGGTTGCTTTATAATGCCAGTATTGTTACAAGAAAAAATAAATAGGCATGCAGCTAGTTTTCTCTGAGTTTATTTTGCACTATATTTGAGACTGAATTCTTTTTCACTGCACAATTTAAATTCTCCTCATCCTGCAGAAAAAGGATTTCAAGTCCAAGGCCACACATCTGTTCGACAGCAGAGTTGAAGACCGTGGGTGGGATGGGGGTGCACTGAATCACCACGCATGCTTCCTGTCTACACTATTGATTTTTTGTGGGTGTTTGTGTGAGAATGGTGTGTCTACTTATTGGGCGTGCATAGGCTCCTTCTTTGTGTGTGTATGTGCGTTTGTGTGTGTGGCAGATTTATGGTGTTGATACTGGTTGTATATTAGAGTCATGATCAACTAACTGAGTTCTTTCTGCTGGCCTGCACTGCCCCAAGGCTCAAGAAAAATGATATAGTCAGCATGTGTGTACACATGCATTTTTTTTGTGTGTGTATGCGCGCGCGTGCTCAGGGTGGATATATGACTGTCATTATCAGATCTACATAGATATAACATCCTGACATTAGTGGTCTATTGTTATAAGAGCTACGAGAGCTCATTCATTCCCTCTTTCCTCTCATGCGCTGTAGTTCACCCTGCTCTTCTTCTTTTTTTTTTACTTTTGCTCATTCTTCTCTCTTTTTCCTCAATTATTTCACTTCTTCTTCATTCAGAAAATTCTTTTGCAATAACTGGTGAAGCATTATTATGCTAACGCAGTCAAAATGTGCAATAAACAGTAGCACAATTATAATGTTGCGTACTGCAATATTTGATGTAACATTTTCCTGCTTTAACACTTGTTTTACTTTCCTTTTTGTGTTATTGCATCTTAAAAAAGGATGGTACAATCATGCTGGCTTCCTTAATGGAACAATTTCGAAACTCAATTTGTTTTTTTTAGTCTATAATGTAACATAAGCAATGAGAAGCATTCACTGGAGCACAGTATAAAAGCGTGATCAAAAAAGTCATTGGAGAAGGAGAAGAAACCAAAGTTTCGGCAAAGTAAGGCTTCTACTTCAATATAAATTACTTTGTGTACATGCAGTTCAACATGTCAACTTTTTTGACCATAAAGTTTGTAACAAAAAACATTGCAGAGAGTTAGCAGCAAATTCCAACTAAGTCGTACTATAATACTGAGGGAAGGCACAGGACAGAAGCTCGATTAAATGACAGACTGAGAAGTCGTTCAGGCTAAAGATCCATCAGGTGAAAATGACTAGTAAGGTTCAGATCAACGGAATTAGACAATGAGGGTGGTGGGAAATGAGCAAAGGCAGGAAACAGAGCTACATGAGGGACAGGCCTTCAAAATAAAATAGGGAGTCACTGAAAGATGACATGGCAAAAACACACAAAAACTGAGGGTGCACAGACATGAGCAGAGGACATGGAAAGGAAAACTAATGAGAGGTTTTGGTTAATGATAGCACAATAAAATTTAGAGATCACGTGTCTTAAGCTGTTTTAACACTTTCAGAATGTCCCTAACATTAATTACTGGTGAAGATGATGACACGTACTGTCATGAATGAGTTACCTAAACCAAAAAAATTAGTTACTGTGAGAAAAGCATCTATTTACTTATTGCTGGGATATTTCAGTGTGTACAAAGGGGTGGGCAGAATTGTTATTTTTCCCTGCTGATATTTACCTGTGTATGAGACTACAGGAGCTACATCCTCTGTTATCAGTTTAGACAAACTGCCTCCTCACACACAATGTCTCATCTGTGTGTGTGTGTGCCTTTGATTGATGTTGATGCACTTGAGTAAAGCTGATCAGCTCTTCATAGGATCCCATAAAACTGTATGGCTGCTGCCCACACGCAATAAACAAAGTAACCTGAGATAAAATCGCATGTGTGTATATGCAGGTTCAGAGGTTTGGCACCCCATGTGTAAAGAAGCAGCTCGGCTGGAGAGGAAACTGAGGGTGAGTGTTACTCAAAATACCTGCAAGCCCCTGCTATTCCTCTCTGTTTCTGTTTTTGTCCTCTCAGTGGTTCTCTCTTTCATGCTGAGTCTGAAACGTATCACTGTTGTTTTAAAAGCAGGTATGTTGCTCTTAGTATTGTAAGAAATGTATTAAAATATGCCCTCAGTAAATGCAGTTTTATATGTCAAATTTGGATAAAGAGACTTTATTTTGCTGTTAATTTATAAAAGATTTCATTGTTATATATAGTTTGTCAGCAGATTTTGTATACCTTACTGCTTGTAGGTGTTCCATACTAGTGTTGCAGCTTTACAGAAATTGTCCAAAGAGTCTTATTGTATTTTTCTAAAAAGCATTTAATTGAAAATAGAGCTGCAGACCTGCACTTTGACAGCTCTTGTCAGAGCCTGGTGTTATCATGAAAATGCAAATAAAAATCACCACACCATAGCAGAAGAAGAAGCTGTAACTTTACACAAACACACACACACACACAGGGGGAATATAAATGTTAAAATTAAATTAAAATTTGTTGCCTTTTGTATAGTCAGATGATTGCTCAGCTCAACTGAGAAGTGAACACATGAAGAAAAACAATGAGGTTCAGCTATTCCAGCACATAGAGGAACATTTACAAGAAGACTTACACGATTAAGACTTGGCTTAATAATGCTGTCAGAGTGAAAACATAACAGGTACAGAAGTGTTACTTTGTTGTTGTAATTTTCAACACAAAGTGGTTCTCCAACCTGAACAATTAATACTAAAGAAAAAGTTAGGTATCTGCCTTTTTAAAGTCTTGACTTTGTATGAGTCAAACAGAGTGGATTTAGCTAATATCACACAGTTATGGCCGTGAGCAGAGACGCTCCATCCACTTGCTTTATATTAAAAAAAATGCAGCATTAACAAAAAACACTTTTTTTCTGAAGTGAGAGCCTGGCTTTGTTATGTAAAATTTTTTATTTTCCTTTTTTATTTTAGATTTAGTCTATATTGACATTATCATATTACAAGGTTGTTACATGATTTTGCAGCTGCACATCTAAGGTATGAATCTCCTGTTCTACCACATCTATTGGATGCTGATTAAAAGGTTTGAAAGCTCTAGGCTCATTATGGGGAAACCGTTTTTCGAATCGGCCGTTGTCCAATTTTGGTGAGACTGGGCCTCAGTTTCCTGTTCTCAGCTAACCATAATGGTACCAGGTAACCAACTCGAGGTGTGAGGCGATGTGCTTTGAGAGATGCTCTTCTGCATACCTTGGCTCTAATGAGTAATTATTTGAGTTACTGTTGCCTTCCTATCAGCTCCAGGCTGACATTTTTGACTATTCTTTGTAACCTCTAGAGACGGCTGTGTGTGAACAATCACAGTAGATCATTGGTTTGTGAAATACTCAGACCAGCCTGTCTGGCACCAACAATCGTACCATGTTCAAAGTCACTTAAATCACCTTTCTTCTCCATTCCGATGCCCAGTTTGAACTTTATTAGGTCAATTTGATAATGTCTACATGCACAAATGCATAAAGCTTCCCGCATGTTTTTGGCGGATTAGCTATTTGTATTAACAAGTATTTGAACAAGTGTGCCTAAGAAAGTGGCAAGTGAGTGTATACTAATGCATTAAATTAAAGTACTTTTCTGCGCTGACTGATGTATTTAAGTTAACTTTCCTCACCTTCTTGCTCTCACTGACATTTGTCCCACCAGCTGAGACGTACCTCTGAGACAGCATCCATTTCTCCTCCAGGCTCCTCTCCTCTCCTTGGCTCTCCTCACCGGCTCATCTGTGTGAGTAACCGTCACCATGGCTACGCCATGGTTGCGCCCTCAGCTGTCACTGTCACATCTGTCACTCAAACATAACCAGCATAGACAGAAGCACAAAAGAGACCCTGAAAGCTCAGGCGGTCTGTGCTATCAGTCTCTCAGCAGACTTCTTGTCTGTCTGTTGCCTCTCCCTGCCTTACTGTATGTCTGCTAAAAGCAAAGTGCTAGACTACTAAAGCCTTATTATGCCTTTTATAATTAGCAGGCTTTTATCGTAAGCCCTTTAGTTTCCTATCCAGAGTTACCTGCTTACAGTGCACACTTTTTAGCTCAATCTTAGATTGTTTATGTCGTGTTTACATTTTTTCTGGCCCATCAAAGATTTGAATTTAACCTGCTCACCAAGAATTTGTGTCTCCATGGATGCCTCTTCCGTCGGTGATCGGGACTGGCTGTTCTACTTATGGTTTGGTCTTCATGTAATGTGTATCCTTGTCTACCTGTCTCTCTTTGACAGGCTAAAGGTGATGGGGATGTTTTGGAATATAAGCAGCTGGCAGCACTTCCCAGGGTCAAAGCCATATATGACATTCAGCGGCCCGACATTATTCCTTATCAGGCCGACCATGCACAGACACACCTCTCAGACGACACTTTGGAGAGATGCAACCGTAGGCAGGTAGTCACACACACACACACACACACACACATGCTCGTTCTGATATCTTAGTGAGGAACTTCATTGACATAATGCTTTCCCTAGCCCCTTACCCTAACCCTAACCATCAAAAATGAATGCGTAACCCTGACTCTTACCCTTAACCTAACCATACCCTAATAGTAACCCTGACACTAAAACCACATTTTGAGC
>VUQR01025051.1:0-34609 GCA_015108515.1 Hemichromis elongatus | reverse complement strand
ATGCAACCGTAGGCAGGTAGTCACACACACACACACACACACATGCTCGTTCTGATATCTTAGTGAGGAACTTCATTGACATAATGATTTCCCTAGCCCCTTACCCTAACCCTAACCATCAAAAATTAATGCCTATCCCTGACTCTTACCCTTAACCTAACCATAACCTAATAGTAACCCTGACACTAAAACCACATTTTGAGCCTCAAAAATGCCTTCAAACTTTTGGGGACCGGGATTTTGGTCCCCACAAGGGCTGTCGGTCCCCACGAGAATAGTAATCTTCCAATTTTTTGGTCCCCACAAAGATAGTAATAACCGTACACACACACACAGACACACACAATTTGAATTTCTCCCAATAAAAATAAATTGACCGTAACATATCAAGAATAATGAACAGTAACAAATATGTTTTATTTCTCCTCATATCCAGTCATTGGGCTCCTTATCACCATACTCTCATGTAAGTACTCCCCCCACCTCTTTGCGTAATGGTTGAGAAGGTAAGCCTTACTCTAAAGTATTAAATACAAAAGAAAAAAGAGGGAATTGGTTTTCATTTCAGAATGCAAAACAGTAAAGTTAAGTGACATTTAACACCATCAACATTTGAGTAGATCAAAATGTAAACAGGTTGATTACTTCGATGTGTTCAGTACTTTGTATATACACATTAAAATCTTGGTAATATAAGGTACCGGTGTCTTGCTATTGGCAGATAATCTGAGGTACTGCAGAGTGTGTTGGGTTTCTGGAAGCAGATTTTGATGAAAATTATTACCAATAATAGCAGATTGGATAAAAAAGGATACAAAAAGACATAGTTTGATATTTAGGTATTTGATATATGCCATCATCGTAATGGCACCGTGATAGTCTTCACTGTGTGTGTGTAGACTACATCAGTGCACTAGGACTGCTAGCAGCATATGTACCATGTAGGTTAATAAAGTGCTGTCAGCATGATTAAAACTGTGTTGTGGAAGTAACCTTGTGGTCTACTTTACTGCCTTTAGTAAATTAAAGCGCATTACTCAGACAGCCTCTAAGGACGCCTTTCCTTTCAGGATCTCTTGGATGGCATGGAGTTAAGAACAAGACGTTCCTCCAGCTCCCCCTATACTGACTCACCTGCACACAGTCGCCACGGAGGCTCCCCACTGCACTATTATGTCCCTGGTAATACTCCCACTTAAGCACACACACACACACAGAAAAAAATAATTGGATAGGAGGTCTTTGTGTGGGTGCAACTCACATTTACATGCACATGTAATCCATTGGGTTATTTGTCAGTGTATCTTTCAATACCCTGTCTGTCTTACTGTTTATGCATGTGGGTCATTGATGCTTTGGTTTCTCTTATTGTGATTTGATGGGCTGAGTGCAGGCAGTGAAAGTGGCAGAAGTTCTCCTTATTATAGTCAGCCAGAGCCAAAGTGTGCCACACCCACCAACACCTTCCAAGCCCCCAAGCATTTCCATGTGCCAGGTAGGCCGTTACAGTGTATGTAGCCCTGACCTAACCTGTTAACTAACCAAAACTTCCACACGTCAGTACAAAACCAATCCACAGTTCAGATACTTACAGTATATACCAGGTCTGTCACTGATGGACCTGGTTTGTTGTTACCCTTGAATTATATCAGCTGTTCTCCTGCATTCATGCACACAGGTTTTAATTGGATTAAAATAGTAATTTGATATTTCTTATCATTCTTGAAATAAAAATAATCCTTTATAGTCATGGCAAAAAAAAGCACATTGTCTCAATTCTAAGGTTTTTATATGAGGACATAATAAAAAAATTAGGTGGTCAAGGCAGGTGTTAGAATTAGGTCAATACAACCTCAGATGAACGACAAGCAGCTACCTAACAAAAACTAAATGTAGAAGCTGTGTGTAAAAGAAAATATTCCCCATGATTCAGTAGCTTGTAGAAACCCCTTCGGAAATTGAAGTGAATATTTTCTATACAACTTTATCAATCGCTCACATCATTGTAGAGGAATTGTTGGTCACTCTGCTTGACAGCGTTGTCTCAGTTCATTGAAGTTTGCGGGCATTCATTCATGGACAGCTCATTTAAAGTCCCACCACAGGTTTTAATTTAGGTTGAGGTCTGGACTTTGACTTGGCCAATGCAATACCTTGATTGCTTTCTTTTTCAACCATCCTCTTGTACATTTCCTGCTGCACTTGTTTATTGTCCCAGAGCATGACTAAATTTTACTTAAGCTTTAGCTGTCAGGCAGATGATCTTACAGTTGACTCCATACAGAGGAGTTCAAGGTTCCCAGGTCCAGTGGCTGCAAAACAAGCCCTAATCCTTACCCCTCCACCGCAGTGCTTGACAGTTGGTATGAGGCGTTTGATGGTTGGTTGGTTGGTTTGGTGGGTATGCTGTTTTTGATTTTCACCAAATGTGGTGCATTATGTGCACTATTGCCAAATACCTATGGTTTATTCTCATCTGTCCAAAAGTCTTGGGTTTATTTTTAGATTCACATTGAATCTATGAAAATACAGTAGTTTTTCCTATCAACAAAGATCTCCTACATATATATTAGTACTACAATGAAGTAATTAAAGAATCAATAACCAATAACAAAATACAGAAAAGTTGGTGTTTTTTCACTTTTTTCACTTTCACATCTACTTTGAGCTATAAGACCCTTTTCTGTAATTTTATGCATTTATTTATTTATGCTGACAGGTTTCAGGGGATCATCAGGTGAGGGGGTGGGAGGGCAACATCGACAACTAAGTTTGTGAATGACAATAACTCAAGAAGGAGGTGAGGTAGGAGTTTCAGATAGGTGTATAAGTGTATCTACTAGGAGGCTGAGGGGTAGCAGCGGCCACCACTAGTATTTTTATGTCCTTTTTTTTGTTTATAATGTAGTGATAGTAAAAACCTTAGAATTCAGGGTTTACTTTATTTTTACCATGACTGTAACTGACTGTAAATGTGAATATTGAGAATTCAATATTTGAGCTAGAATTGAGCTAGTTCCAATTTATCTACCCCCCAAAAATTCACAAAAAGTCACAAAAAAAGTAATTTGAGATACAGTATGAATTACTAATAAGCATGATCTATTCATCATCATCTAGATAGAGGAACAAAAGTTTTTCTGTAATTTATATATTTCATCTAATTTTTTTATTTTATTTATTTATTGTTCCCTTTGTCCTTATTTCATTGATGTTTTAACAACCATAATAGGCATTAATCTTCCTCTCTCATTGACCAATGGGCACTTTTTGTCTATTTTGTATAACATAAGAGTACTTTAGTACTTTCATCTTGCAACAAATATCGGTTAATTTTATTTTAAGAGCCCATCAATCCTCCACTTTATCAACTTAACGCCTCTCTCCTCCTTGAATGTTTGACTCTGTCTTTGCTCCCTTCACTCTAAAAGGCCTCTTCTTCTCAATATGAGCTGCATATTTGATTTCCCTCCATCTATCCCTCTTCCTGCCCCCACTCCATTTCTCAGTTTGTGTTTCCTCGTGCTTTTTTTCCTCTTGCCAACCCTGAAACAGCACTTCCTGCTTGCTTTCAACAGAGTGCGAAATGTATCTGCAGGATGCTTTTATTCAAAGTGTCTCAGAGTGTCACAAGCGCATACACATTTAGTGCATACAAATAAGGGAGTCGAATCTCAAACTTGGTTGCATTCGTGGCGCACTGTGTGAGTGGAAATATTTCGTTTTCCTTCATTATTTATTATTATATTAAAGGCTAAAACACATTTATAGTTTACATTGGCATGTTGTTGTTCTGCTTTCCTCTTCTTGTCTCTTGTTATTTTTTCTTTTTCTTTTGAATCAACCCTAATTGCTCTTCGCCCTCATCTTTATTCCTGTGCCGCCTGCTTTTCTTTCCTGTAGTAAGCCTAGGAAGCTGTATTAATCAACCTCGGCATGTTAGTCAGGTTGTCTGGATGCAAGGCAGCACCTCAACAGTACCAGTTTATCACCTGTTCTGTCAGCTTCTGTCATGCTTAAGACTGTAAATGTATACAACTAATTTGGTGGGGGAGGTTAAACAAGGAAAGCCAGAATATTTAACACCTCTGCTCTCCTCTATACACTGCATACTGGGATTTTGAGCGAGTGAGTACGGGGAGGTGGTTGGTATAGTTTTACCTTTATATACACTTTGCATGATGTCTTTAAAGTAACGTGAGAGTAATTTAATTAATTGTCTTGTTAATTATTGGTGTGAAACAACACATTATTGTACTGGTGTTCTCCCCAGATAAAGTGTCCCTCTGTGAGGAAAAACAAGTGATGCTGATAACAGAAATAGTGCAAGTAATGAACAAAAAATTGAGAGAGGAAGTGTCGCTGTGGCAGGTGATGCAGCAAGTTTAGCTTCAGTTGTATGAGGTGAAAATGAGAATGGTAGATGATGACACATTTGGGTGACTTAATAATAATGTATACTGTATTAATCCTGTAGGGGATTATTCCTCTGCATTTAACCCATTCACTCAGTGAAGCAGTGGGCAGCCACCAGTCCAGTGCTCAAGGAACAGTGTGTAGAGACGGTACCTTGATCGAGGGTAGCTGGTCGGTGGATTTGATACTATAATTCTGGTAATCAGCATCTCTGTTTAATAATTGATTTGGGGGTCTTGGTCTGTAGTCATTAGTTTTGAGTTTGGGTTGCTTTTATAAAAGTATATGTTTCAGTTTTAACTTCCTGTCTGCTCTCACCTGTGCGTCATTCACCACCTACCTCTAGCAGCCCATCAGTGTTCAGAACATGTGGTATATTTCTATTCCCTTTCTTCCTGTGTGTAGCTGATCTGATCTCCTGTTTTCTTTTGCTTACTAATGTTTTATTTTGGATTTCTGTTAATGCCACATTATGGATTTTTAACATTTTAGACTTTGATTTTAACCCGAATAATAAAAAGCTTGCCTTGTAATTCAAGTGTGCCATTTACAGCTCTGCAGTCAGTATTTCACATTAGGGCCATGATCTCACCTAATGATTTTTCAGATCACCATACAGCTACAGAGGACAACCTTAGCACCCATTGTGGCAATTTAACATTTAGAAGCAGAGCCAGTCTTTCTGAAGTCAGTGGAGATTAAGAAAAGATAGCCAATATTATTATTTCAATAGTGGGATTTGGTAAAAATGCAAATTAGAGTCTTTTCTCAGCAATACAGCAAATGTGCATGACCCACTACTCAAAGAAATGATTGTCATCAGGAATACGAATCGCAAAAGCTGGGAGAAAGGAAAGAGAACTCACATGAAAGGCAAAGGGGTTCTTGATTAGAATCTTTGCTAATGATATAGATCAGAGATGTCAGACTCATTTTACATCATGGACCACATATAAACCATTTTAAGTGGGCAAGACCGTAGAAACTGTCACTGAGTGCTTGCACAAGGCAAGCACTTGTTTGATTTTTGGGGTTTTTTCTGTATTATTGGGAACTGTTTACCTTTGGACACAAAGTGCCTCAAGACGACTCTTCTTGTGATTTGGCACCATATAAATAAAATTGAATTAAATCGAATGGATGCCAGTCATGTAGATGGAAAGATTACCTATGCTGTAGTTGAACTTTCCTTTAAGAAGACTGTTTTTTACTACAATTCAGCAGCTCACCTGTGTCTCTCTACATGCACCAAAGAGAGAGAGAGAGAGAGAAGTTAGGATTTGCTAAGAAATCAGAGACCAACTTCACTCCACTGTAGAAACTATAAAAATAGCTGAATATTTTTCAAATAAATTCAAGGATGGTCTAGGTGCAATTGTCCAATAGTGTGAGTTATTGAATTTGTTCATTTTGAATATAACAAAAAAAAATGTTTTTGATTCATGATTCACAATTTTAAAAGCTCAATTTGGGCCTTTGTGTCTAGAGGAAGAAAAAGCAGATCATCGTTGTTGCAGTTGCTTGAAGCCTTCATTTTATTTCATGGGATAAACTGTTGTATTTAAATGCTGCTATATTGTTGAAAATAAGAGGACTTAGGAGTTACGTCACTGCACAAAGAGGCATTAGGCAGGGTTGTCCCCTATGTGGTAAACCATATCCTGTTGCCCTTTAAATCAGCTTAGATAGGGGTCTCATAGATTTTACCTTTGCTGCAATTTAACATACATTTCCTAATGTGGCCGTGTATGCTGATGATACATGATGATGATGATTACTAGTCATAAAAATTATCCACATGATCGCATAATAATTAATTGGTTGAAGACGGGTGGAGATGTAAAGGCAAGCTAAAACTGAAAGGTTCAGAGGAGAAAAATCATTGCCCAAACTATCTAGCAACTGTTTGACTATAAGGTGAGATATTTGGTTGTGAATTATCTGGTTGCCACTTGAATGTTGTTGACCCTTCAAGTAAACTCTTAAAGGAAACACAAATAGGACTGGTCAACATTTTCTTGGGAAGATATCACTGGCTCAGATGTATATTTCTGTTGTTACCTTTTTGTGAAGGTGGGCAGAGTCCAGTGGTTGCTTTTCTCTGAATAGAGTTCATGTGGATAATTGTATTGATTCTGGAGTGAAAGAAATTTCATCTGAACAGTAACTTGTGGATCACTTGTTCTCACTTTTTGAAAATATTTATGTTGTAGCCACACTATGTACAGGTTAGGGTTGTAAATATGTACAGTGGCTTTCTCTTGTGGGATCTATAAAGTGTCTGTCTAATTGTACAAAGAAATTTGTTTATTAAAGAATTAGTTAAAAGGTCCAAGTTCTCCTCTTACCTGAATGATTATTTTGCATTTTCAACCCAAATAATTCTCTTTTTTGTTCTCAGCTTCTGAGGAAACCAACATCTACAGAAAACCACCCATCTATAAGAGACAAGGTTGGTTATTTGCTCAACATTTTGTGGTGTTCAGAGCCTTTTTTGGGGGCTATGTATCGGTCCAGTCAGTTGATTCTTGTGTTCATTGTAGCATAGTCTTAGTGTGATAGTTCTGTGTGTCTGACTCAACGAACCTCTTACAGTAAAGATCTGAGTTAAAGCAGCACTATATATTTATGCACTATATATTTATAGAAACACTTTTTATTGTCTAAAATCTGCTATTCTGATTAGATTCAGTCCTCTTAAGATTTTCTCAACAGGGAAGCACTCAGAATAAATGAGAGAATTTCTTTTGGACCCGTACACAGGCTGCAGTTTGACCCCCTCTTGTTCAGTTACAAACTCGTTCCATTTATGGCATGTCGCTTTAACAGCTGAATAGAAGACAGATTATAAGAATTAACTCAAATTTTGTTACCGAATTTTTCAGCTCTTGTCAGCTGTCCAGTAAATTGCACCATATTCTATGTCACTGAGTTGTTGTTAAAATAAATTTAAATAATTTATACTTTGCTTACTTAAAAATAAAAAGTTTTACATTCTGAAATGAGAAAGGTTGATGTCTTTGGATACTAATCACTTGTCCCTGTTAACTAGGCTTTGGTTGGAACGGGGTAAACACAGTCTATGAAAACCCAGGTAGCAAAAAGATATTGAAATAATGTTAAATCAATATAAGGCAACTCCGTTCTGACATTGATATTACATCACTTTTGCACCCTCAATTAATGTTGAAACAGCGTTAAAATTGGATATTGAATCGATGTTAAATTGTGACATTGATTTTACATCACTTTTGCACCCTCAGTTAGAGGTAATCATGGCGTAACAGGCGATTGGTCCACATGTATGAAAGGGTTTGTGTGTAAATTAAAGCAGTATCTCATTGACATAATGCTTTCCCTAGCCCCTTACCCTAACCATCAAAAATGAATGCCTAACCCTGACCCTTAACCTAACCATAACCTAATTGTAACCCTGACACTAAAACCACATTTTGAGCCTCATAAATGCCTTCAAACTTGTGGGGACCGGGACTTTGGTCCCCACAAGGGCTGTCGGTCCCCACGAGAATAATAAACTTCCAATATTTGGTCCCCATGAAGATGTTAATACCCTACCACACACACACACAGAATGAGGGTTGACTGGAGGTGAAACACAGGTGGGAACAAGACACAGGTGAAAGAAATCATTTGGCAGGTAGTCACAGCAGAGAAAAAAGCATGAAATAAAATTAGGGGTGTGGTTGTGTAACTAATGTAGCTTAGGGAGGTTTCTAACAAATAGAAGTGACCCAGAAGTATCTGCATGGTGGCCATAATAACAGCGATTCAAAATCTCCAAATACTAAGAAAAGACCCTTCCTTCATTATGTGCAACATACCATCCGGCGCTGTCACTTGGTGTTCGTTCTCTCTGCGGTAGAGTACCACTTCCTGTTCTTGTTCCAACACAGTGGTGTTTTTTTGAGTAGCTTATCTGCATAGCAATTTAATTAAAAACGTTTAGATACCTTTTTCTTTTCATAGTTTAATCTTCACGTGCTTCATCCGAAGCACACTCTCTGTGTACTCACTACCTAATTTATCGCCAAAGTCACTCACTGTGTCTTTACTGTTTCGCTAGCTTAGCTCGTAGCCAACTCGCTAGCAGCATGGCCTCTTCACCTGTCCTTCCTGCACTTTCCTGCTCATTGTGTTGGATGTTTAGTTACTCCTTGGCCTCCTTTAGCAGTAATGGTACTTGTAATAAATGTAGCATATTTGCAGCTCTGGAGGCCAGGATTACTGAATTGGAGACTCGGCTTCGCCCTTGGTACACCCGTAGCTAGCTAGGCCCCTGTAGCTGGTGCAGCCGAAGTTAGCGTTAGCGTAAGCCCCGCTAGCTGTTCCCCGGCAACCCCAAAGCAGCTGGGGAAAGAGGGCTGGGTGACGGTGAGGAGGAAGCATAGTCTTAAACAGAAGCCCCCAGGTACACCACCAACCATCCAACTGTTCACCAACATAGTGACTGTAATTTAGACCTAAATCAAACTAATGGTGATTTTGGTAACAGAAATGTTAACACTAAGTGTGTTTTTCTGATGTTTTAGTCATTTCACAGTCGCACTGCCATAATAAAATTCTCAAGGTGTTGCCTTGTATTTAGAGCTGAGATGTCTAAATCAATGATATAACTTAAATGACCTATATCAAAGTGTTTTGCGTTAGTTATGTCTGTGGTTGTATTACCCCGTTAGAATCATCATCATAATATTAAATATATTTTTACTGGGAAAGCTGCGAAAGGCCTACTTTGGTCACAGAGAATTTAAAAAGAAGGATAGATAATAATTATAGAATTACAGCCTTTGTAATGACATAATTTTTTTTTTTACTGGTTGTTCTTGTTTATGTGCCCTGCATGAAACAATATGGTTAACGTAAATTATTTTAGTCTGGCTTTGAGACATTATAGTTTCAACATGGTAGACTATTAATGAGTATATGCACTCAGATTCTCTGAGTAATAAGCTTCCCTTTTCCTATTTCCTTATAAGTTCTTCTACACACCTTTCCTTGATATTTTCCATTGAAATCAGGTAAAAGTAAGTAGAAATCAATTTTAGGACTATTTGATTATTATCCATAACAAGAGACAAAAAAAAAACGACCTTCACCTTAAGTCAAAAAGAAGTGACCATGAGATAAATAATACAAAAATATGGAGAGTAAAGATTTAATATGATGCCAGAGGCAGAAGAACAAAAATAGCCAATCTAACTGGGACCTGTGACACCACCACTGCAGCCACTGTCTGTGCTTTTCATTTTTGCTGTCATGTATCTGCAGATGTAGGACTCATATGGAGACTCTTGAGGCAGCAGCATAAACTTAAAACACACCTTAACTTAAACAGGTTGGAAAGTAAAAACTAGAAATATTAAAGATTATAAAGGAATCCAACAATTTAGGCATGGAAGACACAGGAGCAATAACAGCTACTGTGACAAGGACCGACAGAAAGATGCTATTATATATAAACATGAGGGTGGATTAGCTGAAGCGAACACAGCTGAGGGAAATGAGACACAGGTGAACAGAATCTAGGTAATGAGAAAACAAGTAAACAAAACAAACAAACAGATGAATGTGTACCAAAATGAAAAGAGAACTAACAACTGGGGGACAGAGACGAAAACTTTAGAAGACTTCAAATCAAGATATAAACAGAACTCAGATTACAAAAAGTAAGACAACTGAAGACTAAAAACTCAAATACTAGCCTAAAATATAAAACTCAGCCATAAACTTTATAAAACTCAAAACTATGAGATTTGCATTTTCCATATTTCTTTTTGCACTTCAAGATGAATTGCATGTCACTCCCTGCTCAATTTTTCAAACAATCCACATTGGAGTTGAACATAGCAACGTTGCTTTTAAGATATGAGCTGTTGGCTGTTTAGAGAACTGAATGCAAATGCCTCTCTGTAGCTTCTTTGTAGGTTGATTTCAGCCACTCCTTCTCTCTGTATGACCAAGTAGCTCATAAGTCAGAAGACCATTCAGTGAATTCCCAGATTGACCTAATATTGCTGAATCTTGTATCACCCAGTCACGATGGCTAGCCTGCTAAGTTTTTATCATTCTAGCCAAATGCTACCTCGTGAGACTTTTGGAAAAATGCACATACTAAATCACAGTCAGAGCTGATGGATTGGTGCATTTCTAATTATGACAGTAGCATTCCCCATACATCATATTGATAAAGTTGCTTTAATGTTACTTGGCTCGACTATAAAGGTATGTAGACTTAAGGTGGATGTAAAGTTTGATTCCAGTTTTGATACAGCCACATCAAACTTGTGATTACAGATTCAGCTGGTGGAACTGAGAGAAGCACTGCCAAATAGTGTCTAGGTGATCTATCTGTGCTCACACGGCAGGTCCAACAGAGTTACAGTTCTTCTGAAAGACCTCTGTATGATTTACATTGCCCCACAAAGTGCTGACAAGCCTCTCTCTCCGGTTGGGCAGTCTGCAAACGAGGCTGTGTGGATGTGGATTTGCATTTACACCATTAGTCATGTATAGAACAGGTTTCATATTAAGGCAAAATACCATAATAAGGTGTATATGCAGTACATTAAAACCATTTGTAGGCAGATGTGGCTGCACATCAAAAACACAATCTATTTCCTCACATGTCATCTACCAGATCTAGATATACCACAGAAAGAATCACAGATAAATATGTTTTGCCATATTTTAGCTCCAGTTGCATCAAATTTTCTAAGTCAGACCAAAAATATATTGCATCCGTTTTAGTGCAGCTGAAAGGTGATATAGTAAAATGATACTATAAATAAGAGTGAGGTGGAACCACAATGCCTAAGTTAAATGAATACTCAAATTAAATTAAAATAAACCATCACAATACAAAAAAGATAACAAATAAGCACAAACAGTTTTTGTCCTTCAAAGAAGAAAAATGCCATTCGTGTATACACATCATTACTTTACAGTGGCCCTTGCAGGTAAAAATGCACTGCATCTTAAGAAAACACCAGCAAATAGAAAAATGCTCCAAAAGCCCTAAAACACAAGGGAAGTGCTTTTGGGGAGACAACAATGTGATGGACCAGCTACAGAAGTGACAAGTTAGCAGCATTCGGTTAATAGCAAACATGTAGCTACAGTGTTATATGAATCTTTCAATTAAAAAACCCCAAAACAGATTACATGCATCTTTATGTCAGGCACCAATGACTGTGCTGTCATTGGTCCCTGACTGACATGACAAAGATGAATCCTCCACTTGTGTGTATCACGAGTATTCATGTGGTTTTGTTTCTGTCACGTGTGCAGCTGTTCATATTTTTTATTCAGCATTCAGCATTATTGCCTGCTTGTATCACACCCCCTCCCATTATCTCTGACCTCTTTTCAATTTTTCATTGCCCTGTTTTTGATGCGTCTCCCCTCTTCTCATCCTTTCCTCTCACATACTGTGCTCTCTCCCCTCTCTGTAAATATATGCACTACTTCATCTGTCTTGTTTCTCTTGCACTCACCCATAAGCAAACACGTTGGTCATAAAATTATTTGAACAATAACATCTTTAAGGTTTTCCACCCATAAATACTTTTCACTTCTGGTTGTTTTGTTGTTATTTCTAGCATGAAATTTCGCACAAGATCCCTTGACAAAAAGATTTTTCTGTCACAAATCAAATGCTCACATTGTGTCTTTAATAATAATTAAAAAAAAAATACCCTCAACAGTATCTCTAATTATCTTCCTGTCAGAAATATCAGCCTCTCCAACAGCCAATAAGAGTAGGACCAATGAGAATCTTGCCAATTCCAATCGCCTTTCCACCTCAAACTGTAACAGCATTTATCACCCGAACTCCAACTACTACCCATATACCGGCTCTCCAAAAGGTAAAGCACCTTCTACTTAATAGCATGTTTTACTGCTATGCACAAACTGTACGCAGAACTATAAAGAATTCCCAAAGAGCCAAGTGACAGTTTTTTTTCACTTTGATGTTCACTTTGATGATTTTTTAGTCTTCCCACTTGCTCTCTTTTACCTTCCATTTCCTCCATCTCTCTGTCTAGTCTCCAGGGTGAGGAGGTTTTCATCTGGAGGAGAGGAGGATGGACTGAATCATAATATAAACAGGGTAAGAATACATCTGTTGCTTCTTCCTGTTATATTTTAAGTGAGGGTTAATATTTAATGAGCCAGTTAATTAAATGCTTCTTTCCAGCCTCACTTGACATGATACAAAGTGATGCCCCTGTACTCCACTCTTCTTCTGTTCTCACATCCATCCTTCTCTTTTATCCTGCATTATTCCATCACCATCTATCAACTCGTGCACCCATCCCACTCAATCAACTCTTATTGTTCCATCTATCTGTCCTTTTGTTTTCCCATCTCTCTCTGTTCCTCCCCTCTGCTCTTCTATCCTTCGCTCCATGCAGGGAATTGGCAGATTGATCCTGAAGGAGGAGATGAAGGCACGAGCAGGTTGTCACGACAATGACCAGTGGGGTAGCAGACACAGTTCCCGCTGCAGCAGCAAGGAGGCGCTGAGCAATCTGGGATACAGCCCCCTTAATGGCTGTAAGTGTGTGTGTACATGTGTTTATTTACATCTTGAGTATGCCAATAAGATGATCAGCTTCATTTAGCATACTTCATCACATGACAGTTAGGCTCTTAATATTTTAGTATGATGAATTTGATATGGGATTTTTTCCAGATATATTAGTAAAGGTCTATATTGTAATTCATTATAGATAAAACAAACTAAGTCTGAAGTTTTTCAGAGTTAGTATATATAAGTTGATTAGTTGGAGTAAAGCAGAAAAGTTCAAGTGGATGTATTCTGCTTTTTTCTTATTTTATGGTATATATAAATACTGTTACAATGGCGAATGCTCAAAATAAACATGGCTAAAGTTTTAAATAATGAGGTCAAAACAGGCTTTGGATGGCTCTAAATGCTATACTCTTATTTTCATATGATGTCTCTGAGAGCTGATATCCCTAATATGGATAGCAGAGCAGCCTAAGTCATCTGTTGTTCAAACGATTTGGTTTCGAGGGACAGCCAATGAGAATAAAGCTTGCTTAGAAAGGGAGGAAAAGGAGCCACAACAGACTGTTTTTATGGCAATGCTACAAGCACTCCTATAATCTGGTTAAGTAAGTCTGTCTATTTGTTGTTCCCTTACCTGTTCCAAATATCAGAGATATATCTCCCTGTTTATGGGATAAACCATCTATAAAATATTGTGAAATTTTAATCAGACATTTATAAACTCCCAAAGATAAATGTTACTGTCTGTAATTATTTCCTGATTTATCAGCATCAACAGGACAGCTTTCAGACATATAGAAAGACATCTCAGTATTTACTAGACTCCATTATTTTATTTTCTGGTTCCCATATAATGGGGATCCCATGTCATTGCATGAAGTTGTAGTAGAAATAATAATATTTAGTAATAGTAATGCTGTGATAATTAACTCCTTAGCTAATGTTTTTTTTTTTATATAAAATTCAGTTAGTGTAATATTCTGAATTAAGACATTTCCACAAAACAGGAGTTAAAATTAAGACAGTAATAAAACATTAAATGTTAGCATGTTAGCATGATCAATGCTAACACCATGTTAGCATAAAACAGCATTAGTTTTTGGTTTGGGCTAAATCTGATTAGGATGCAGTGACTGAAGGTTAGATGTTAGGAAATAAATGTAGTTTCCATCATAGCTGGAACAATGTTGGGTGTTGTCCTGTTTGCTGACCGAGCCTGTTCAGGCGGGGCCTTCCCGCTTCTGTGTTAACTCTTTAATTGATCCCATTCCTCATTGTGTTCAGCAGATAAAGGCGAGACAAAGATGGAGAGATTCGGAGATGGGAAAGAAAACGTGTGTTGTGTTGCGCTGGGGGTCCAGTTGGATTAAAAGGAAAGGTGGTAAAGCGTAACAAAGCGTGAATGCTATAGAAAGTGTATAGATATAAGGGTGAGAGAGAGAATCACAAGCTAAAGCAATTTGTAGCTGTTGAGAGAAGATGTACGACATGAAGCCTTAGAAGTAAATCAGGGTCAGAGAGCGATGGAGAAAGAGGGAAATGAGCTCTGTCCACAGGGAGGTCATGGGGAGAGAGAGGGGGGTATGAATAATGTGGGTGCTCAGTGCTGTGTAATCACTATGGGTTTACGGTGCTTGCTGTTATTATACTGATTAGAAAATCCTGACAGGCGCACTCTCATCTGTTTTTCAGAGGAGGCTAATTCCAAAATGTGATTGTCACCATTTTTAGAAATGGAATGAACTGCTACAAACTGACTGACACACTTGGTGACTTCATTTCACTGAATTGATCTGGTCCATTTTTATCCACACTAGCAGCGTGACCCTAAGGATGGCAGTATGTGTCCATCATTTAGATAGTCAATCACTTCAGCCCAGTATAACTCAGCATGTTGGTATGTCCAGGAAAATTTCACATTTCATGTTCACCAGAGGATGACAGCTGGTAAACAGCTCATCAGACCAAAGCTGAAGTTAATTACTAGAAAACAACAGAGTGTTGCAGTTGCTTTGTTTTATTCTGATTCAGCCTTCAAAGTCGATGATGGTAGTTTGTTAAGGGGTTGCATAATCATTCAATTGTATTTTTGTGTTTACAGGATCAATAATTAATATTCAGCTGTCTTAAGTTTAGCACTAATACTAGAAAACGAGCTTCATTTAGATGCAAAACTAGCTGTGAAAGCACAAGGTTAACAACTCAGTACTTTTTATTTATATCAAGAATTATTTGTTCAGTTTAAAGACTTAAAGACATTTTTACAAGATTCTCAGCTGTAGTTTTACTTTCTAATTAGCAATTGCTAGCATACTATCATGCCAAACTAAGCAAATTGTGGCTGCTAAACTTATTAGCTATTTCACTGCTACTATTTCACCATAGTGACACAAACAGTTTGCACCTATAGCTATTAGCAAGTTTTGCTAGTAAATCAGTATCATAAAATAGCAAAAATTAAAAAAAATATTTTTTACCTATGTTTGAGAAAAATAACTGCAAAAATCTCACATTTCAATTAACTCTATTAACAATAAGTGCAGTGGGTATGTGCCATGAGCATATACATTTCTAACATGAGTTTACCCCCTTGCTGCATGCCTGTGCACACAGTGCTTCATTTTTTAAATGATGCATAGGTCTTGGTAGTGTTTAATACTGCATGCAGATCTTCTTTGGGACATGTTCTTACACAGCTAATATTTTATAGACATCTCATGAACAGACATCTGTTCATGTTGTCCCAGCAACTGATATGCATGTTTATGTGCACACTAAACCAAAAGATCAACATGGTCCGCAAAGGACGGCAGCATCGTTGCAGCTTTAGTCAGTTTAATGGATCAGGAAGAAGAACATCTGCTGATCGCCAATGCTTTTTAAAGAGGAGAATGTCTATCCCAATGTTAACTCTCGCTACACCTTTGTTCTCACACACTGTGCACATAATGTCGCTTTCATGGGTTTGTCAGATGTTAAAATTCATTGTGTTATATTTAACACGGAGTCCTTTTAATTTGATATTCTAATTACCATTACAGCTTCAGTATTTTAAGATATATGTACAACAGAAAACCTGGATTCTTAAGTATGTTTTGTAGAATGTCATGTGCAGAGGAGGAAAAGTGCATATATTTGACAAAGGATTAAAGATGGCGATGTGAGGCAGGAAGAAAAGACTGCAGAGAAGGTTCATGGATGTAATGAAGAACATGCAGAGGGATGGTGTGACAGAAGATTGTACTAGGGAGAGGGTGAGATGGAGACAGATAATTTGATGTAGTGACCTTCTAAAGTTCTCCTTTTGTCCCATAACATATAAAACTTTAAACTTCCTCATTAGATTCCACAGATCACTGCACGATTTGTTCCCCGGTGTTTTAAGGAAAAAAAAATCCATCTTGCTTTTTTTTAGTAGTATTTTATTTTGCTTTTTACTAACGTCTCTTTTCTGGGAAACACGTCCTTCCACTAAAGTATTTATTGAGTTAAAGTTCTCATTCTAAATCATTTAGGGTAGATGTAGAAAAAAAATTCCACAGTGTGAAACTGGATAATTACAATATTATCAAATGGCCCCTCTTCCAACTCTTTTGTTTGTCTGTCTTTCAGCTCCCAGGTCCCTCTGCAGCGCTGACAGCGGTGAGTGGTTCATCAATGTGTTTTGATCTGCTTGTTCATCCCAATGGGAGCCGCGACACAGAGAGCCGGCTTTTCCCCTCATCTTCCTCATCCTGTTAGTTCTGCTGTGACAGCAGCCGAGCTTTAAGTAGGAGATTTTTATCAGTTCACACTGACACACGCACAGACACCTCTATCTTTTGAGTTACGGGTAGGAAGATGAATGACAACAAGGCCTGTCTTTATATTTTTTCTTGTCAGATGCTGCATCATCCACAGTGATCTGTTCTATAACCTGTTGTTACATGTGACGTGATTTTTATAACTTTTGGGGAAGTGCGATTCTACTTTGCTTCTGCCTTTAATAGTTGTTAATGGTTTAAGGCATAAAAGTCCTAACTGGGCTTCCATAGTTGTTTTTGAACACTGCATTTGTGCCATTAAAATAAATTTGATGGTGCACTAATTACACCAAACGTTAGCTATAAAGTTTCAAATAGCCTCAGTTATTATAGGGAAGGACTTGTACAACAAAAAATTGAGATATATGAGCTGCTTATGGTAGTAGTTTTCATGCTGGCAACACAGCAGTGCATATCTGAGATGAACACCGACTATATCTCATTTCTTGTTGAGAAAGAGTAGTAGAGTACAAACTCATTATAGTTCAACATTTTAGACACACACACTGTACATTGCCAATACACAGCAGCCTGTATTCTGCTGCATCATGGTGTTTCTCCAGGGCTCTTTGACATTACAGGGTAATTTAATTCCTTTCAACACCAGAGTAAAGGAGAGAGGGAGGGAGAAAAGATGAACAGAGGAGTGAGAGGGAGGGGTGGAAAAAGGAGGGAAAAGCAAGTGACAAGGGAAGAACAGAAACAGGAAACAGAGATAGTGAAGTAAAGGCAAGTGAAAGTTGATAAGCCAAATGAACCTAAAGAAACAGTGGGATTGCACTGCCCTCTGCTGCTTGCACTGCAGCAGAGCACACAAAAAGTGCAAAGATACCCGGAGATGTTTGGTTCCCACCAGTGGTTATCACTAATTACAAGACAGATACTAAATTGGTATAAAGGGAGTAATAATCATGCAACTCTTTTCTGCAGATAGCAACTTCTCAGGCCACAGCTTGAGTCTGTGAGACAATGTGTTGTAGCCTTGAAATTTTAAGAATATAAAAAAGAGCACTTCTGCTTTGAATTCTTATATGAAATGAGAGAAAATTTATCAAAGACCTTTTTCTAAGCTCCAAGTAACATGTCAGTAACTTGCTGTTTGAGCTACAGTGAGCTACTGAGATGAGAGGTTTCAAGATTGGGTGAAAATTATTAGATAAAAAAAATGAGCATAAGACAGAAAATAAAATCATCACTTTTCAGACATGAAAACATTTCTTATGCAACACAGTAGAAAAAAAAACTGGTAAAACAGCAAAATATGGAAGCTTCTGCTCATTGACAGAAAAGTATGTAAAAGCAAAATGTCTTTGCTCCGTTTACCCACATCTCAAAATCCATTGCTTTCCTAAAATTACATACAGAAATGACAGAAATACAGAGTTTATTTCTTGCCATACCTCACAAAATCAAATTAAAAATGTTGAAGCTGTAAAGTAAGCTCCTTTCGCCAAATAAATAAATGATCAAAAAGCACCACAGACAATAGAGGCAGTGTACTCCTGATTCTAATTTAAGTGTGTCAGTATCACTTTTCATACTTCATGTGTTTGTTTATGTGTTTTTGTTTGTTCTGCCAGACTCCTACATTGCCAAATCAGCCTCGTTGCCAGGCTACGGCAGAAATGCACTGAACAGGGTAAGGAATCAATGGGTTTTGGCTGTGTGTATGTGATGGCTCGCCTTGTGTTTGGAGACAAAAACTAAGTTCCCGTAATTTCATTCATTGCATTTTAGGGGTTAAGACTTGGTCTAAGGTTAGTTTTAGATTAATGTGGGATTAAAAATAGTACGCAATGATTGCAGTCCACAGATAATGAGTGCAGGTTTCCTCTCAAAAGTCAGAGAGAGAATAAGACACACATGGTCGTTCGGTAAACTGTAATACATTGCAGAGTCTTCCATTTGTTACAGAACTGAAACCCATTTGTATCAGTCGCTTCTTAAGGCAAATTGAGACTAGTGGCACGATGTTGTCATTACATTCGTGTGATAAGTTGCTAGACTGAAAACACTACGCTTTGTAAAATATTAAATGTGTAATTTTATTTCATGTTTTCCTAAAATGCACTTTCCTGTTGTGGCAGCCTGGGAGTGTTGGTGGAGATTATTACCAGTATGACAGCACTAATGCAGTTAATTGGCAGATAAGAGGTAAGCCTATTGCACAGCTCGATCTGCTTATGCCACTTTTTAGAGTTTCTCTCTTGATCTGTTGCCCATTTTAATGTATATTAGTCAGAACTGTTGGAACAGCAAATGTCAGTGACTCCTTTTTTCTCTCCTTCTTTTCAGAGTACAAGGTAAGATGCAGTAGCTAAAAGTAAGAAAACTGTTGCTGGGCCACGAGTGACAGGTTTGGATCAGTGGATAAGAATGACGATGTTGCTTCTTTAACCTGAATAATTAGTTAATCTCACACAGTAACACCCACTTCAGAGAAACTGTAACAATGACAAACTCATTTTACTGACAGCAAAGTCAAACCCACAAACAGATGTTAACAAAAGCTAACAGTACCAGCCTTGTCATTTTGTGGCAAGATAAATATATTTATAGTCATGAATATGAGTAAAGACAGGCTGGCAGTACTATGACAGTACTCTCTAAGATCAAGCTGCCTAATTGGAAACCTGGTAGTACATGGTAGTCATGTATTATGTATATACTAGCGCATGGCCATACTACAGTCTTTTTTGGTGTGTTGTTTTTTACCTACTAGGTGGTAGCCAGGCAACATGGTATCAACATGATATCAACAAGTTTTGTGGTTAAAAATGGCATGTTATTGTTGTGAAATATTAATTATATGATGCTTTTTAGATGTTATATGCCCATAAGCTACAAAGGCATCTTTTATCTTGGTAGGTGGTTGCTTGGCAACATGATGATATTACAACACCTGCTATAGATAAGAACCTTCAGGGAAGATTTTGGTTGCTCAGATCTTGATTGTGTAGATATTTTGTATACAATCACAATTAACATATATTTCTTTTTCTTTTTAGTTTTTATGTAACAATGTTACATGTCAGTGTCACATGCTGTATCCTGAAAAAGTTTATTTTTTATGTTTTTTTGGCACTGAATTAAAAATTCAATTTAATTGAAATCTTTCAAGCTTGTTTTGTTTTTTATTTAGATTATTATATTTTATAGCTCACGAGGATCAGAATTATGCTGATAACAGACATTGGCAGACATAATTCTGACTCTCCTGATGCTAACCTGTTAAAATATATACTGAATTTACCAAATTTTTACTGGTGTTTTTGTTTTCGTGCTCGTTCATATAATCCTTTTCAGTAACGAATTTAGAATGAGGTCAGCAGTTAAAGTCCTTTTAGCGTTTCATGCAGTACTGTCCAAAAGTTTTAGACAGGTGAGAAAAATGCTGTGGAAAAACTGAAGTGTTAATCACTTATTTTCATCAATTCTTCTAGGTACACTTGCACACCGTTCTTAATGACCTTGGCTGTATGTTGCTTGTTGTCCTGCTGCAGAGGCCAATAAACAATGATTTATATTTCTCAAAGCATTCTTTGTTTACACCATTTTTTCACATCTGCCTAAAACTTTTGCACAGTGCTGTACTTATTTCAGATAAATCACCCGTGGTGCATTTTGGTGAGGAACCTTACAGGAATATTAATAATAAAGCAACACCTTTGACAGGGATTAAAATTATGTTTTCTTTCTTCATAAGATCTACCCATATGAAGCCCTTGTGGTGTCAGTCAGAGGGCAGCAGCGCCTCCCCAGTGATGTGGACCGAGCCAGACTAGAGGTGACCTGTTACAGGACCCAACTCTTTCACAAAGTCTACATCAATCGCTGCTTTTGATCTTTCAGACTGTGATGAAAGCTCTCAACACTAAAGAACAACAAAAAGGAAAACTAAATGCAGTGTCCCTCATGTTGGACACAGTGAGATCTGCAGATGTTTTACGAGTCACAGAGCAGCAGAATACAGAACCTTCCTCTAAGCACTATGTGGCAGGTGTTTTTGTCCATAGCCTCAAATAGCCTGCAATGTTAAGCTGAATGGAAAAATTGATCATTAGCAGAGGAACACATTTAAAGCACAGTGTTCCCTGTGTAGCTGCTGCAGTGTTGCACTGTGCAAAAGTCCTGAGTCACCTTTCATTTCTTTATATTTTGCTAAAAAAATGAGAAAAAAGTGCAGTAATTTACTGAAAGACATGCAAACATTAATGGAAATACACTGCACAAAGCAAAAAGAGAGTTTTTACAATTCAATGAGCTTGAACTTTCTAGCCCTCTTGAATGACATTCAAAGATTTTGACTGCCTTTTGTTCAATTCTTTGTCCATATGATCCCACACTGCTTCAAAAATGTTTATGTCCAGACTCAGGTACAAGAACTGGACTATTAGTGAGTGAAAAACCTGCCTAAGAAAAACATTTGAATGTGCTTCAGAAAGCCCAGATAGTTACTGCTCAAAACATTTTAAAATTACAAGAAAGTCTGGCTACTTAAAAGCAAACTTCATAGAAACGAGGGTGACTCAAGACTTTTCCAAAGTACTGTATGTCTTTTCTTTTGGTGCTATAGCAACAAAGGTCATTACTTATGAATTTTAGAGACTCTCTGCAACCGATAGTGTGACATTATTCATGTATTTCCCCTTTATTAAATGTGAAAATGAGATTGTGTTTTAATCTACTTCCTCTCTTTCTGCTCACAGCGCCATCTCTCCCCAGAGGACTTTTACAGAGTCTTCGGCATGTCCATGTCTGCCTTTGGCCGTCTTGCTCAGTGGAAACAAAATGAACTGAAGAAACAGGTCAGACTCTTCTGAGAAAAGTCAACAGATCCTTTCACTGAACCCAGCTTGAGTCTGCGGCTCAGTGGAAGAAGAACAGAATAAAATAAGAAGGCAGAAGAGGGCTGTTCTTGGCTTGTTGTAGCTACTGTGTGTTCGGACTTCTTAAGCAATGTTTGTGAAGTCTGCCAAGTAGGCAAAATTGAGGAAAAATCCCCACCAAGAAGGGCAAACTGAGTGGTAGAAGACTAAAGGAGGAGAAAAGAGCTTCACTGGAGCTACAATGGGTTGCTCGTGCCTCTCCTACCAGCAGATGGCAGTGTGTTTACACAAGTGTAAACACACTCTGAAGCACTTCAGTCTAAACTACTGAAGTGCTTTTTAAGAAACTCCAGGCCTACCAAAAAACTTGCATTCTTGTGAGGTATGTCAGCTGTTTGGAGGGTGGTATAAAAACTCTAGTTTCAGGGGGTGACAGTTGCTGCAGACTCTGATAAACTGGCACGACAAGTAAATGAGCACTGTGTGATTCTCAGCATTGGGGTTACTGAACATCGTGTATAGATAATGTGTTTTTATAATGTGCACATCTTGAAAACCAAAGGTTTTCTTCTACATTTTTGAAGGGACATGTTTGATTTTTGATGTCAGTATTTCTGAAGCCATATTACAAACTTCTTTTCTACTCATGCAAGCAGACTGTACAGTTCATCGACGTGTGCTTTGAAATGACACTTGACATAAATGAACTGCGTCATGGCTCAGAGCTGGGAGGTGTTAGTTTAGAAGTGGGGGGGTTTAGTACTATACACTTTAAAATGAGATGTTTGTGTTTCACTCATGTAAGGAAATCCAAGTTTTTTGTTCATATTTGCACTTATTCTCAAGAAACAAGCCCGAATTTCAGAGGCTGGACTACAATTGAAACACTTTTTTTCCTGAGGTGTAGTGTGTGTATGTGTGAGGGAGTGAGTGTTTTACTGACAATAGTAAACAGTTAATCAAGGAATTGTTTTGATTGATATTTAAAAGCCATCTGAATAAAGTGAAGAACTCTGACTATAAGGAATGCCAAGAAAGGGAGTATTGAAAGAAGAAATGTACAAAAAATATGAAGCAAAGGTTTGTGTTTATGATTAACAGATGCAATATGTAGTGTCTGACATTAAAAAGGTCTAATTCCAATGAAAGGCACTGGAGAGCTGTTGCAAAGAAGTTTGTTTTTAACTGGCTGTAAAAGGTGAAATGATGCCATTGAACCAAGTGGAGGGTTTTTGTGTTTACAGGCTGCAACAATTAATCACATATACAACGTTTGGCTTTTTGTTTATTGGCGTTTTCATTTACAGCCTAATGTCTTTCACTGCTACTCTTAAATAAATGATGAACTGATTTATTTAGTGTGCAGTATTTTTTTTTTCCCGAACCTTGAATGCAACACAATAGAGGTTAGGATGATGTCTGTTCTAGGGTTTGTATTTTTAGACTTTACTGACACAGTCATTAATCAAGGGCTCATCTTTAAAGTGCTTTCACCTGCACCTCTCTTATCTCTCAGAGTGTTCAATTTTACTGCAGATCTGGGGGTACGGAGAGCTGCTTACTTATGTGGAAAATATAGAAATTTTGATAAACGCTTTAAGAAAGTGGAGGAGTATCAGTGCATATAATCTCTTGGCAGGTTCATATTTTTGTGCACATCACAATAATAATAATAATTTATAGGAGTTTATTCTATAAACTTTTTTAAATCAAAGTAATGTACATTTTATAAATATATAAATTAAATTTGAGAAGTTTAAATAAATTATTCATTTAACTGAGTGACATTAATTGCAGCTACACCACTGGTATTACTGGTTGCCGCACCCAACTTTTGCAATCGTTTTAATTCATAAACCTGTATTAGCTGTTATTTGGTATATTGAACACAAACATCCATTTTTAAGAGAGCTTCAGCCATCCGTGAAGATCTCATTGGGTTACTCTGTATGATGAGATATCATTTTCACTATTATTATATTTTATATCATATTAATAGTCTCATATTCATGGTGGAGCCATCCTGACACATGACAAATTGCTGAATAAAATTCTAGTCATTATCTCAGCAGCTTTAAAACTATCCGTATTTGTATTTTTTTTCTTCAAAAAGACAGTTTTCACAATTCTAAAAAACTTAAAATATTTGACTTTTTCTTTGACAGAACCTGAACTCTCTTAGTTAAACTTTTTTTATATAAGTCATCTTCAAGAAATAGTTTCCAGGCTGTTTGAAGGACCTCCACTGTGTTTTGAAGGTGGCTTTAGAAACTCACTGTTTTACCCCTTTCCTGATCCCCCATCGTTCATATATGATTTAAACCGAAAATGTCATATTTGGATTCATCACTTCATAAGACCTGTTGCCATTAATGTTAATTCCTGTTCTTGTGTAATATAGCATACATCAGTGTGCTAGTTTCTCTTCCTTTCTGATGAGACTTCAGTGAAACGTAGCTGAAGGGCCAGATATATCTCTCAGGCCCTGTGTCAGGTCTTCACAGGATACTGTGCTGTTTTGCAATGACGTTACTTTCAGACATTGTTCATCTGCTGTAGATAGATTTTATTTATTTATTTATTTTTAGCCCTTTTAATTTTTTAGGGACACACTACACACCACAGTGAGACATTCAAAGTTTAAGAATGGAAAAATACAATTTTATACCTGTCAAACCTCAGTGCTATTTTTAATATAGATTTGACTAAAGAAATAGAAACAAATTATGTGTTTTTGCAGTAAAGTCGCCAAAGTTACAATTTAAAATTGGTTCTTTGCTAACGTTACAGAAACAAAACTGCTTCATTCCTTTAGTCAGGTACTTTTTTATGCTTGAGTGGTTCACACTTTAAGTCCTAACAATCAAACAAACAAATAAAATTCCTCTAAAAATGGTGAGGTCCAAGGAGCCAGAAGCAGCCAATAAAGGCCTTCCAAAGAAAAATAAAAAAGAGAAAGACCTTCACAAAGCCTGAAGAATATTTGCTCTAGACCACTTTAAAAAAAATAAATAAATCAAAGAAAGCCTGTCTCCTAGAAATCAGGCATCGTTTAAAAATGTTCCACAGTACTGTAGACGCAAACATGTGCGTGTCACATCGGTCACCCTAAGTAAGGACCTTCATAACTTTAAAAAATAATTCTACCTCTAATAATTATAGTTTATGATCTCTTAAAATAAGAAAGTGTCTATTGTGGCCCCAACAGTATGCATCCTGGTCTCCCATAACATATATTTGCTAATAAAAACCTGTTGTCTGGTTAATACTGTGGAAATTACATGATCACATGAGTATTATGTCTTCAGTACCAAGCTACTACCCCGGCTATGTTACTACCACGCAGTAATGCAATGATGAATATCGTCACTGTGGATCTGTAACAGAACTCCACCAGCACTAGGACCCAGCGGGACCCTGGGTGATGAACAAGCAGCCCCTATAGTCAAAAAGTGTAGCGGCCAATCTGACTCACTTGGCCGCACAGAGGCCGATAGAGCTCCGCTGTGTGTACGGGTACAACTCGTCTCATATGAGCAGAACTTTGAACCGAAACAACCCGGGGATTATTACTGGAAACAAATTGGGCGGCACGGACTTAAGAACATCTGAAGACATGGACTCCCAGCGCCAGAGTGGTAAGTAAATATCAATGTTTGCCACAGTAACTATTAATACTTTATGATAAAGCCTTCATAGGTTGGGTGGGCACCAGTGTAAATGTAAGAGCTTCTTCATAGGCCACATTCATAAACCCCAACAGAAACAACTGGCTACAATAATAAACACTATCCACCGCATTAGATGCGATATACAGTTCTTTTTCCAAACAAAAGCGACGTTATGGTTGTGTTTAATACATCTGGGTTCTCGTTAAACACACGTGAATAGAGAAGCCGCATCTGTCTCAAGTTTCTTTGAGTGAGCAAGCGCCTCGCGCCTTGCTGCCGGTTGACTGCTGGGGAGTGATGTCATACAACCACGCGCCGGGTGGTGCGCTGTGTGAGTGGATGGAGGAGGTATCCTCAGGTAGAGTGATGCAATCTGATACCAACAGAAAAGTGCCCTGTTGGAAGCAGCGCTGCTGGTGGGAAGCAGCAGCTGAATGGCTGCTCTGTTTAAAAACCCTTCAGGCCGCTGTGCTGCAAACAGGAAGCTGCTTACGGGAGACCAGGTGATGAAGAAGGGGCTTAATTTGCAAGATAATAAGGAAGGGGAGGTAACTGGTTGAATAGGCAGTTAGCATTAAACGGAAATGTAAATGGTTGTAAATGGCATAGCTCAGTGCAGCCGCAGAATTAAATTCTAAGCATCTTATCTTGGAATTTGGGACTCTTAACTAATCTTATCTTATCTTATCTTATCTTATCTTATGACACTTAACTTCCCCAGATCACCATATTTTCATTTAGTGTGCCGTTCATCTCTTTTTATTATCATAAGATTTATTGAAAATTTACATATTGAAGCAGCTAAATGTTTTTGTTTTATGGACAGGTGGCAAATAAAAGGAAACAAAAACATTGTTGAGCCACTACATGCCACCACCATCACCACAGTATTGCACTGAACCTAAATATCTCTGGATTTCTAATGGAGGTCTCTTTTCCAACTGATTCTCACTCATTTGGTGTTTTAGTGATAGTGACGCTCGCACTGTTTAACAAGCTGATCTAAGATCACAGATAGGTGTTCTTCGAGGTTGAGACCAGGTGACTGTGAAGGCTACAGCACATGATTCATATCGTTTTTTATTATTAAATAAGTGATTCATTGGCCACCTGTGTCTTATGGATAGGAGTGTTGGTATCTATTCAAATTATTCAAGTCAGATGTGATTCTTTGTAGGATAAAAGCTATGTTACTCTTCCTTGTGAAAGCAGAGAACAGCAACAACGTTACCAGACGCCCTCACTCCAGGGTTTGGATTCCTCCTTTAATTTGTCCTCTTTCTGTCTGTAAATTTGTCTGTTTGTCAGGAGGACGAACCAAAAACCCCCAAGCTGACGTTCATGAAAAGTTGCGCAGACTTAAGAGCATGGACAAATTGAAGAACTGATTCAGTTTTGTTGTTCATCTGGATCACTTTCTTTTTCTTTCCTTAAAAACTGGAAAAAGCTGCATTGGCCTTGGCAGAAGGTGGGCTCAATGCCCTTTTAGTTATTTTATTTACACCTCTGCTTTTCCAGTGTGAAAATGTGTTGGAGGGGGAAAACACGGAGCACTCAGACACAAGCGGCAGATCCACAGCCAAACGGTTGGAGCAGCTGTACACTGCAGAAGAAAATATTCTCACAGTCAATGTGTGAATAATTGATACTGGAGATTTGACAAAATATTGCAAATGCTTCAGTTGCTGGGAAAAATGGGTAGATTTTAATCTGTGGATAAAGGAGCGATTTAAGAGCTGCAACGTTTTCTCAGAACTTAATTATAATAAAAAGGTAAACCTACCCCTCACTGAAGCTTTACACTATTTCTACATGCATTATACCTATAGGTGGTTTGTTGCATTTGCACATATGATTTTCCTCAGTTTAATATGTGTCACAAGCCTTGATCTCTGCCACATTTGCCTTACAATCCCTTTTCCTCTACAATTCATTCCAGCGTGCTACACACCTCCTCGCTCCATTTTCAGAAAGTGCACAACTCCCTCTTCATTGGATTCCAAGTTGTGTTTCACACAGCAATGTAACCTTCATAAACAGAAGTGAGTCTGCAGCTCAAAGCCAGAATTAGCTGCGCTTCAAATCAGCTGCGATTACATTTTCTGTAACAGAAACACAACAGAGCAGCAGTTCTGTAAATGTGGACCATGTGGGTCTGGTGTAGGTGGAAACTGAGCTGATGTGGTGATGATAGCAGCCTCCCCCCCACCACCACCAAAGTGGAAAAACAGAGAATCATCATATTTTGTCCTCATCATCACCCTGTCACTCCCTGTAAAAGCAATACAAAATAAAACCTTTGAGTGGGTGTGTGTGTGTGTACACACGTCTCTGTGTTTGCATTTGTGAATGACAGCGATGACAGCTTACACCAGTAAAGGGTGGTCTGGTCCAGTCATTTCAAATCTTGTGCATTTGATAGGATTATTTCAGACTTAGTTCAAGAAAAGAAACGCAACTAGCTAATTTTCCGATTTCATGCCTTCACACTAACTCATACTAACTGTGTTCTGGCTGCTGCGTTATCTTTAAAAGCAGTTTCATTCCACTTTGGGCAAATAGAGAATTTCAGTATTTATAAAAGTCGTTTGTGCCCCACTGTTTCCTGTGTTTCCACACTATTTGCTATCTGCAGAAAATGATAAGATACTAAAAGAATGTGAAAAGAATTCGTCTACTGTTTCCCCCCAGCTGTTTCTTTTTAAGTATCTTGCTATCTTTGTTGTGGACTTTTTAAAGTGTCTGACTGAACGCTAACCGCAGGCAAGCACTGACACCATCTTTTGTTGTCACGAAAATATGAATTACTGGATGCTGTGTCTCTGAAGTAGACTTTTGTCTTAGTGGGAGCTGCTGGGCCTGCCAAGCCTTGAACTTTGGCCTCTGTCTGAGGAGGATGGGTGTCTGGGGAAGGGACAGAGGGAGACAGGCGAGGGAGAGGGGTTAAAGAGAAAGGATCTCAGAGGAAGGGAAAGAAAGGAGTGGCAGAGAGAGTATGCAATCTGGAGGGACCTCCGTGCTGAGGAGTGTGGGGGAGGCAGGAAGAGGACAGTTTCATACGGATTTTGCATGAAGTATATGTCTTAAAATACCCTTGTTACACATATTAATGTCAATCAGGTAACAGAATCTATGGAAGCAAGAAGCAGCAGAGTTCAGTGCATTCATAGTACTTCTGAGTCATGAAGTGTTGGTAAAATTATAATGTGGAGGGATATTTTGAATGGGAGAGGCAAGTGAAGAAGGGTAGCCTTGGATTTATGTTAATTGGTGTGTTCGAATTGTAATGGATGGGAATGAAAGCCTCAGTTTAGGAGATCCAACGTGTCTTTCCTGTTTTGACCTGCTGCCCATAGGTATTATGTGGCAGGAAAAGCAGCAGCAGCAGAAGCAATAAGTAGCAGTTGTTTTGTTCTGAGCTGCAACCAAACACATTAAATCAGTCCAAATGAGAGTCGCATGGCCCGAGTCTCATGACTGATCTTCACCAGGAAGTCTGTCTGTGGAAACACACAGAAAAAGGAACGTGAAGACGTACAAACAAACACATTCCTCTTTGTACTCTTGTGAACGTATGTTTACTCAGACGAGGAAGCGAGAGACGAATTAACAGAGTGTTTATGCGTCCTCTTAGTTAAGTGAATGATTATGTCTATCAGTGGGGGGAAAAAAAGGATTTGAAGAGGAAATTTGTGCTGCGTGCATGCGTTTGTGTGTGTGCTTGTATGTGTGTGGTTCTGGGTGGAGTGGGGGGGTGTGGGGCGCAGTGGGGGATTACAAAGATCCCTCTGTGGGTGAGACAGACCACAATCCTGCAGAACAGCTGATTCTCAGCTTCTGAACCCTCAGGTCCCTTGAGAGAGAGGGAAATAGAAGGAGAGAGAAATAAAGATATAGACTCAGAGATGAAGGGGAGAGAGAGAGAGAGAGAGAGAGAGAGAGAGAGAGAGAGAGAGAGAGAGACATGTGCACTGATGTCCTTGACTGTACATGTCTTTGAGACAGGCAGAAAATAGATCAGATATAATAGTCTGATTACTCGAGAAATTTGTTGCTTGTTTTTTAATTTAAGTTTCAGCAAGTATAGCAGATTTCATCTGAAATTGAGCACCCACCAGATAACAAGCCTTCAATTCAGTTGGTTTGGGAAAAATCTACAGTAAGAGATGGAAGGAGAGCTTGCAGCCAGAGAAGATGTTGAGGCAGAAACAGCAGGACAGTAAATTGGAAAGTGGGAAGAAGTGAAGGAGGAGGTGAGAAGAGGTTCACAATGGAATGGAGAGTCAAGATCAGGAAGCAGGGGAGAGAAGCTCCTGTCAACAGCTTAGACAGGAAACCACAGCTGCACTCGCACGTACACTCACTCAAACACACACGCACGCACACACACAGCTGCTGGAGATACAACCCTGCATGCCCGTGGATTGAGACCGCACAGCTGCACTGCACCACGCCCCTCTTACACTGTGTGTTAGTTCCTGTTTTGTTTTCTCCAGGAGACTCTGACTCCGACAATACAATTGTTTGCTCTGGTCTTGCCGAGCATTGTGGTCATCTAATTTTGGCCTTTGTGGAGACAATAGAGTATTGTCCGAGTGAGAGGGGGAGGCGGAAGAGGCTTGTGGGAGAGTGAGGGCTTTTTCTCTCACTCTCTCTGCCTTCACCTAGTGTGAGAGGAAAACAGACTGTTTTCATCTTATTTTTTATTTTACCCTTGTTCCACTTTTTTTCTGGGAATGGTTGATTTTTTCTTAGGTGTGCTTATGTTAAAATAAATTGTAAACATACTAAAGCTTATTGAGCCGACTAATCATTGTGAAGCATTAGTTGTTCTGCCTCACAAAGCAGTAAAATTAAGTGGATCAGATTGTAAAAAGGGACACGAGGTGAAAAAGTCTGCTTTTCCAAATAATTCTTGAAAAATCTTGGTGATTTTCCATCCGTCCAGCTCGGAAGTTCCTGCTTTGCATTCTGATTGAAATGGAACTTTAAATTTGACAATTTTAATGCCAAAAAAGACAAAATTTAAATGTTTCCACCAACTATAATCTTTCCAGTGTGGAAAAAGCCACATAAAGAGCACAGGCTACTAAGAGACCATAAAACCTCCCACTGGAACCCAAAGTGACGCGAAACTATTTTAGACTTGGTTGCACTCGACCTGTTCAAGTGCATGAATAATACTTCAAATAACAGTGGATAATATCAAAGTCCTCCAAGAAGCAGTTCTAATGTCTATGATAATATTAAGTGTTTAATTAAAAGTCAATATCAGAAGAAAAGCTGCTTGCTTCTGGTTCAGACTAATCCTAAGATACGCCTTTCAAGCTTCTTATATGAAGAAGTAAACAAGTCAATGAACTAACTCGGGGCTTCAAGCAGTTTGGTAACCATCGCCTATCCTCTCTGTGATGAAGCTGTCTTTACTTTGGCTCCATTTCCTTTAGGGAAGGAAGCTTTCTCCCCCTCTCCTCCTCACCTTCTTTTTTCTTCGGCTTTCTCCCCCCTCCTGCTCCTCCTCCCCTTTGTCGGCTGTGATCAGGCAGGATGTGTGAGAGTGTGTCAGGGCATTTGGAACAATGTCAAGGTCAACAAAACACACACACGGACACACACGCTCGACCCACACAGGATGTAGGAGTGAAAAAGTCAATTTTTCAAAGAAAAATTGCTGAAAGTTGGATTTCACTCTTAGTAGTGACACACAGAAAACTCGCTGTGTTCCCAAAAGGCTTGCTCCGAGCGGGACAAAATCACCAGGGTGATATTAAGGGATGTTAAAAATCTTTTCCCTGTCAGCTGTTGCAGCAGCTGACAGCTGACTTCATGCCACTTGCGAACTGACAGTTTTAGTCATATTTGCCTGTATGGCCTTGTATCCATGTGATGAACTGATGGCCATGCTGAGCACACAGGGTTTTAATTTATTGCTTTTGACCTTAAGCATTCTTCCCCTAAAAAAATGCATACAGTTTTATTCCAATGCACATGGTACCCAGTTATATTTATCTATGTAATCTGACTACGGCCATGTCCTAAAGACATAAAGCCCTAAATGACCTCCAGTTTTCTGCTTCTGAATTTAGACAAATCTGGTTATTGATTTTACTGTCTTTAAAATCTTAGAAATGTGGTGTCTAACCAGATACTTTCTATGTATTGCATTACTGTTGCCTTCAGTAACACTGTGAGGCATCCTTGAGTCATTTATGTCCAGGACATATCCTTAAGCACACACATTACACAAATATGTAAGAACACTTTCTTTCATGTGCTAAATATTGCTAAATTGAATGTCAAACATCCTTTCTCAGAGTAATGCTGTTACTTTGAGACGGGACTCTTGTAATTCGTTATTATCAGGCTGTTTTAAAAACTCCCTATAAAGCCTTCAGTTGTTTCAAAACACTGCAGTGAGAGTACTAACAGTGATTAGTAAGAGAGATCACATTTCACCCAGTTTAGCTTGTCTTCATTGGCTTCCTGTTGAATTTAAACTTCGCCTCACACACATGGTCTTGAATAATCAGGTCCCATCATATCTTAAAGACCTCATAGTACCATATTATTAAAAAGAGAACGTTTTTCTCTGAGACGGCAGGCTTTTTTGTTGTTATAAAAGTTTCTAAAAGTAGAATGGGAGGCAGAGCTTTTAGCTGTCAGGCTGCTCTTCTGTGGAACCAGCTCCCAGTTTGTATTCAGTAGACAGGCACCCCCTCTACCTTTAGGATTAGACTTAAAACTTTCCATTTTGATAAAGCGTATAGTTAAAACTTATCCCTCCCTGACTTCCCATGATGCGTTTCTTTGTGCCTTCCCTTTTTCTTTTTCCCCTCACCCCATTTGTGGCTGCCTATCCCTGAGCCTGGTTCTGCTGTAGGTTTCTTCCTGTTAGAAGAATGTTTTTCCTCCCCACTGTCACCAAGTGCTTTCTCATAGGGGATCATCATATTGGTTGGGTTTTCTCTCTAATATTCTGTGATCTTTACTTTACAATATATTGATAAATTGATGCTATATAAATAAAATGTAATTAAAGTGGTGGTGCTTGAAATCAAAAGAGTATTACATGATGACTGTTTTTTGTGGTTTCTAGTTGTGATGGAACGACTTGTAAATGAGTTAGGCTCTCTGCTGAAGATGCTGGACCACGAGACTGTCAGTCCTGCTACTGCGGACAAAATGGCATCCATACGCAACATCCTGGACTCACTGCAGCTGTCAGGTACAGAATCTCCAGTCTTAGGATGGCAACAGTTTCTTGTACATCAAAGGTCAACACATTTCACACAGGACACAACTAATTTCCAGTTCTTTACTTAGTCAACTGCACTGAATGACCTTTCCCACTTGTATAAATTTAGGACTTTGAAGAAGGTCCAGTCAGTCCTGGCTGGTCCCAACCAGCCCTAGTCTAATTAGTTTAAGGTTGGCTGAAGAGAGACTACATCAATGTGCATGACCAATAAGCTCAAAAACTAATTTTTCCCAATTTCTAATTGTTTTTAAAGTGACTCATTATGATTTTTATGTTGCTATTTCATTTTGTGTGCTTTTTATGGTATATTTATTGTTTGTTTATCACTGTTTGCTTAATGGTTGTGTGATTTCTGCTGACTGTGGAATAAATTGTTCCTTGAGGATAATAGAGATCTGATCTTTCAGCACGAGCTCGGTAATAATAAAATTGCCCTTCCTGCTCTTCTATCAGGTGATACTGGGATCTCATAGCATACTTAGTGCTGCTGTAATATTGGACACGTTATCTATGGACACGTAGGAAATTAAGCTTCTGTCTCATTTTGACGTTAGATTTCGGGGAAAAAGATTATAGGTTGAAATATGACTAGGAAAAACATCATTCCAGTATTTAAAATGCTGCTTTATTGGAAAAATTCCTGCATTACAAACATTAATTTTGCATAGTTTGATTGTCAGACTTGTCTCACTAGTTGCAAAAAAAAAAAAAAAAACCCTTCTGCACACCAGCAGGTCAGATAGAACAGCAGCATTTGCTGCATTGGAATAAAAAAAAAATCGTAAAATCGTCACTTTATTTGAATACAATATATAAATACGAATGTTTAATGTAGAAGTGTCTTTTATTCATTCAGGATCAATTCAGCCTAGTGTGATGGCAGCAGTTTAGTCAAAAAAAAATATTCAGAAGTGTCACATCAACAGTACTACAGCATGTCTTTCTTCTTTGTCTGTTTGCAATGGTGCGCCCTTACTATCATCAGCCAACCAGACTGAAACTGCTCAACTTGAGAGAGTGCAGCAGTTGTTGTGCTACAAAATGCAGCCTCTGTGACATGAAATCTTGCTGAGGTCTTTACAGACAAATCCCTTTTTATCTGGAAGAATACAGGATGTCGGGGAGGATAAAAGGATCCGTGTAAGAGGATAATGAAATGCAAAGAGGATAATGAGAACAGCAAAACAACCCGATGGTTTCAGAACACAAATATTAGACCGGACCCAGCCTGTCATGTCCGTACTCATCTTTTTTTAATAATTGCTGCGTATTTCACATCATTTTATCTGTTTTTTTTTCTTTCTGTGACCTTTCACACACACTTTCTGACTTTAACTATCTTTCTTCTTGCTGTACAAAGATTTTCAATCTCAGTCCTGTACTCCCTGTACATGGGTCATCATAGATCTCATTTTTATTGCAAATGAAATACTATTTATACTTCGTGACACCGTCTTTTTATTCAGTTGCTATACTCCATGATAATCCTGACCTAAAAACTATAGGCTATGTTAACCCTAACTCTGATCCTGTTTTAATCCATAATTTGTCTTTTCCACAGTGAACGGCTCTGATGTCTACATGAACAGCTGTCTCTATGGCAATGGCACGAGCTTTGTAGAGTCTCTGTTTGAGGATTTTGGTTAGTAGACCTTGAAAATACCGGCGGTTCAGTTCAATTTAAAAAAAAAAAATCCTTTATGTATATATTTACAATCACTGTACCTCAGTTTGTATAAAATTATAAAGTTAATCGTGATTAATCCTTTCAGGCTGTGATTTGCACATGCTCAGTGCATCTCCAGTGGAGCAGAAAGAGCAGAAAGACGAAGAGGAGAAGACTCATCCCAATAAATCTGTAAGTCATTCACTGAAACTACTTAAGTACATCAACCTTCCTTTTACCCCAGTTCTGGTTCAACAGCTACCTTTGGTTTTCAGACCCCGACTGACACGCCTCCTCCTCCTCCTCTGCCAACTACTCCCCTTCCTGATGACTACTATGAAGAGGCTGTTCCTCTAGATCCTGGATCTACTCCTCAGTACTTCACCACCAGTATGAACACATGCATATA